>JBBPCS010000855.1:14112233-14130479 GCA_037974645.1 Hollardia meadi
ACACACACACACACACACACACACACACACACACACACACACACACACACACACACACACACACACACACTTCATGAACCAAAAATATTCTACTATCTGCTGGCTATCTTACCGTCAGCCATGTTGCTGTCACTCCCAGAGCTTTCTATATCTGTATAAACTGGAATCTGCAAGTTAGAGACGAGACAGTGTGAGATACTGGAGGCACAAGTACAAGTATTAGTGGAAAATGACAAAAAGAGTCAGCATTAATGTTTTGTTTTTTTTCAATAACAACTGACACATTGAGACTCTCACCATTGTGGCAGTTGACTTTGGAGCTGAGGAGAGAGACATCCAGACAGAGGACATGTCATCAAAAGTAAAAACATTTTATCTCATCATATTGAGTGTTTCCGTCTGGACATTGGGAACTCCACATGGGGTTTGCAAAACAAATCTGAGGGGTTTTGTGATGATCAGCAGGAGAGCAACCAGAAAAAACAAAACATATTTCCTGCCGCACAAAATCATGTTTATTTTCATCGAAGTTTTTTCGAGTGAATAATTGCACATTAAGTTTACTTCCTCAAGCCTCTAACATTTAAAAAGAAGAACATCCCTCTTTGGTTGAATTGGTCGCAACAAGAAGACTTGTGCAACCAGTAATAAGGGGTTTTTAAAGGGTCACAAACAAACGTTGGAAACCACTGATATAGACAAGAGTTGTGTGATGCCTTTACAGTCAATACTTACTAAACCAGTATATAAAATGTTTTGATCCCTACAAAATGTCTTTTTTATTCGTTACAGAGGAATAAGATAGTGATCTATTCTTCAATGTGGCTGCATGTAAACCTGCTAGATGGTATTATGCAGTGTTATATAAGTAAAGGCACATTCCCTGATTTAAAAGTAAATTAAAGGGTCTTTAAATAATTGAAAATATGTTTAGCATAAATCCTGAGAGACAGGATACATGGATGTTTTGATTTAATATTACTGCTGCAATAATGTGCATGTTGTATATGTGTATAGTTGTGCTAATATTGCTTTATTATATATTGTTGTGTCGTGCATCATTTTATAAAAGATCATCATTGTAGTGCCATGTATTTAAAAAAAAAGTCAACTTTACATGAGCTCAGAAAAACATGCTTTGTGACAATACATTTCCCTAAACCAAGAGGGTTTTTTAATTGTTTATTTAGCTTAAAATGTTGATTTTTTTTCAACCCATAAATGAATCCTTCTGAAAAAATAAAATTCAAAATCATCATATTTGAAGATATCTGGTTTTCACAGGACAGAGGGGTATGAAAAAAGTGTAATCTAAATTTACCGCTGCATACAGTAGAGATGCAATGACAGGAAATGAGAGGAGAGAAATAAGTTGATGACATGCAACAAAGGTCTGACTAGGGAAGTTCTAATTATGTGGTCAGCTTCTTTAATCCCTCAACCTTCGGGAAATTTCTTACATGATTAGTTTGACATTTGACAAATAAGCGTATATGCTTTCATTCGGAAGTAAGATCGATACCACTCTCATGTTTGTACAATAAACATGAACCTAGAGGCAGGAGGCAATTAAGTAAGTAACAAACAAACAAACAAAATGTCAGAAGACCCTGAAATGAAAGCCGTCCTAATCTTCTCATGTAACTCACAAGAAAGCGAATACGAATATTTTGCAAATAATCAAACATATCAAAAAGATATGAAGGGAATGGAGAAACGTCAAATGGTAAATGATAAAAGTATTTGCATGAAATAGGTTTCACTTTCATCTTTAAATGGGATACATTTCATTTAGCAAAGAACACCATGCAGGACCTGAGGATGCATACATGAACCTGCGTAAAAGTCTGTGCGTATGGGAGGCTGTTAATGTACAAAGTGTCTCTGGAAAACCCAGTCATACAGGAGTCCTGCCTCCTCCAGTTGTCATGACGACTTTTGTCTGTGTCCAGGGGGGGATCATGTGTTACTGAGGCGATAAGAGTTAAATGATTTACTGCGTCACTTCATTTACATCACTTCTATGTCTCTAAAACCATGAAGTATTCTTTTTTGGGAGGGGCTTTTGAGCAAGAAAAAAAACATCTCTTTGCAGTTTCTACTAATAATAGTTTCAGTTAAATCTAACTTAAAAATGGCATTTTTTTCTACAGACAGTATTTATGTGTGTGTGTGTGCTGCGAATGCGTGTTTACCTGTCCAACTGCTGCCACAGACAGGCGTACTCCAGTCACTCCAGTCACCATCATATTCATCCTTAGTTCTAAGTTGTATCAGGTACTCAACACCAGGCATTGCATCAGTGATAAGGTAGGAGCGGTGCTTCTTTATCTTCTGTATCTACATCAACAGACAGACAGGTAAACTCACATCACACTGCCGTCGCCTGAGTGTTTTATTGTTTCAGGGCATAAAAGCCAAAAGTGCACTGAACTGCTGAACTGTGAAAAGTAAACACACACACACATGGTCAGAAACATGGATACCCAACAGCTTGCCTCCCCGCACGCACCTGTTTGTGTTCAAATGAGGAAATGAGAGGTCTGTATTTGATCTCGTAGATTAGTTCATAGAAGTTGCCGTGAGACTTCCAGGAGGTTGGAAGACTCCAGGTGACCTTCATCTTCGTCTCCTGTCCCTCCTCCTGTCGGACTGACACGTTTGACGGAGGGTCGGGCTTTACTGAGGGAGCAGGGAGGAATATAGTGAGTGCGGCCTCTGAGTGCTTTTAATTAAACACCTGAACACCTAGTCTCACCCTCTCCTACTGTGGCTGCTAATAACAAAACGAAAAACACAAAATAGACGGGGGTTGGCTTGTCCTTTCTGGGCAACTGTAGAAACATTGCAGTGCATTTCATTCCAGCTCTGCCCCTAAATCCTACACTTACATTTGAATCAGACGCACGGACACACACACACTTACGTATGCCCAATGGTGTGAAGTCCAGCAGATTGCTTGTGGCGTTGCCCGCGATGCTCGTGACGCACAGGTAGGCCAAGTGAATGGCCCTCAGCTCGTCCTCGTTGTGGTCCAGAGCGCACCAACAGCGGGAGGCCCGAGATGAGTATGAGCACCGCGAGGGAAGGAATGCCTCTGTCGGGCTGAGAGAAGGAAAGACAGAGAGGGGGCAGTGTCACTCAGATATGAAGGCATAAAGGAATGCATCCCATAATATGTTTGGAGAACATTACTTGATTTGCTGTTGTAGTTTCAACCCTGCTCACATGTGAAATAAAGTACATGAAAAACTAATTATTCTGGGGTGCTGAGGGCTCCCTCTTTCCTCATTTCCTGTCATCTCTTTACTGTCACCAATCGAATGAAGGCATAGAAATGCCTTTTGAATCAAACTTCACTTTTCAACTCTTTTCTTTTAACTAATACTTACACTGTACACGTAAAATGACACTTAAAATTTGATTTTATTCTGAAGTTCTCTTGAAAATAATGTGACCTTTTCTGGTTAACCTTTTAATTTGGAGTCCAAAACATTTCATGATTGGGTACGAAAGGGTCAGTCATTCACAAGCAAGGATGGGGCGAGGTTCACTTCTTACTTTGTGAAACACAGGATTATATAAAGACTAGTATGTGTTATAAAGTGTGCTGTGTGTCCTTACCTTTTACTGAGTAAGAGGTAGCAATTAGGCCTTATAGCGAGGGGATCCCAAGGTGTCGACTCGCAGCGAATCTTACTTCTGGGTGACCTTTTGTAGCACAACAGGCTGGGTTTCTCTGGAGCTTCTAACATGTATAAAAGACATGCAGTGATAGTGTGCATTCATTGTTTATTCATTTATTCCTTGATTCAATTGATCCCCCCAAAAAAGACAGGATGCAGTAATTTGCAAACAAACTGTTTACTGACAATGGTTTTAGTGTTACTGCCCCTATGAAGCCCATCCTTGCTTCTGAAGGACTGAGCCTTTCAAGGCTTTCATACCCCATCATGATACTATCACCTGTTACCAATGAACCTGTATATCTGTGGAATGTTCAAACTGGTGTTTTTTGAGCTTTCCACAACTTTCCCAGTCTTTTGTTGCCCCTGTCCCAACTTGTTTTAAAAATGTGTTGCTGGCATCCAATTTAAAAAGGGCACATATTTGGTAAAACAATAAATATACTATCTTTGTATTATATTTAATTGAGTATATGTCCAAAAGGATTAGCAAATTATCACGCACTATTTTATTTACACAACTTTTCACCAACAGATCACTGGTAGGATACAAGTCACACTTCATTTTCTTATATATTAATACATCATACTGTTGATTAGACAAGCTGTTCTCAGAATAATGAAAATGCCAATAAACCATTCCCAGAGTCCAACTTTTTTTAAAATTTCTGTTTTTAACATATTTGTTTTGTTCAACCAACAATCCAAAATTGAAGACATTCGTCAACCTATCCCATTGTCCTACCCTTACATCATTATTCACACACATCCCTCACACTGATGAAAAGATCACAAGGTCATTAATAAGGTTATTTACACGACACCCTTACATTCAGAATGTGTGTTGCAATGTCTCACACTGTATTTTACGTGGAAAAGCAACACTAATGATTAACTTTTTTTTCTCATTTAAATAATGTTAGGACAAATATCCCACGGATCAAACAATACTGACATCACTTATAACTTCAAATCATCCAACTTTGTTGCCGTTGTGACTCACCTGCGACTGCGACTTTTAAGGAGAACCTCTCCCTGCCTCTGTAATAACACGTGTACGTCCCAGAGTCTGTCAGTCTTACCGAGGACAGAGACAGTGTAGCCCCTCTCCTCCATGTGATGTCTCTGTCTCCTTTTCCCACCGTCCTCCTGGTCCACTTCCACTGTGACCTTGATTTTATGCCCCTTGTTACCCTGCTCCCTTCATCCTCCTCCTCCTCCTCCTCCTCTTCCTTATAATCACTCTCCCCATCTATCTCTTCAGCCTTCAGCAGACTGCGCACACTGGTTGGCTGGACCATGTGAGCAGTGGGGGAGGCTGTGTATCCTGTATCAGTGTGTCCAAGGCTTCTGTTCTCTCTTGTCACAGTGGGGTTAGTGTGGTATCCCTGATTTACAGCATTCTTTATAGTATGTTTTTCACTTTTCTTCGAATCTCCAGTTCTGCTTATAATGTTTACAGTGGTTTGGGTTGCACCTGGAGAACTGTCTCTTCTGTTGGTGTTTGAGCTGTTTCTGACCTTTACTCCGTCAACCATCACATGACCGCTGCAGGTCAGAACCAGCTCCCTGCCCGGGGATAAAACCAACGCACCAGGCGAGGGGTCTGCACAGAAAAACAAACAAACAACTAGACTTACAGCCTTGCGGTTGTATGCCTCTGCACACCATGCAGTTGCAGTTTACATCCATGTCTGTCCAGACTCATATAATATATGAAGTGACTGATACAGAGGTTGGTCACATGGTGCAACGACAATCACCTGAAGCTCAATATCAACCAGTGAAGTTGTGGCAGACTACAATGCTTCAAATATAGGTGTTGCGGCAAAAAAGCCACAAATTCTAAAATGTGGATTCTTCACACACATGTTCAACCCGGCAGCACAAAAGATCTATACAATCAGCACAGTTTCAAGGTGGGCACACAAGATTAGTATCTGACCAAATGTGAAATACGGTCACAATCTCCGCTTCTGTCCCTGAGTTATGGTGTTGAATAATGGCCAGAAAACATTATGACGTCACGGTGAAGTTGACCTTTGACCTTTTGGCTATAAAATGTCTTCACCTCATCATTTATCCTGTTAGACATTTGTGTGAAACGTTGTCATAATTAGCGCATGAATTCGGATTATGACTAAAAATTTGCTTAATAGGTCGCAGCGAACTTGACCTTTGACGTCTGACCACCAAAATCGAATCAGTTCATCCTCGAGTCCAAGTGAATGTTCGTGGCAAATTTTAAGAAATTTCCCTCAAGGTGTTTCTGAGATACGAACAACCTGAAAACATAATGTCTCCGGCCATGGCTGTCGCGGAGGCATAAAACCATAATTTATAACCGATGTGTTTGCTGCTGTCTTGAATTGTGTGAATGAATTCAAGGGTATAGCTTATTGTAAATTTACACATTATTTTGAACATAATGCCAAGTTTCGCCTTTGTGTATTGGTTGTGGTCGACTAGACACAGGGATGCAACGTTGCATAACTAAAATTACCAACTCCTTCTGAACTTCCTCTTTTAACATGTCTCTCATCTTAACTCTTCTTTTTCTGTCCTAAACCACCCTCTCTGTGTCATCTCTCACTCATTTACATTTCTGACATTCCCTAATTATTCAGATATACTGAATAAGCTGAAAACTCAATCATGACTTTAGACACGCTTGCGCTGTATTTGTGTTTTTCAGCCTCCTGTGTGGATTTGACTGGCTTGACGTCAGAAGTCCATCGCCCTTGTATAGTGCAAACACAATGTCTCACTCTTTCCCCCACTTATCAAGTTTTTTTCTATATGGAAAACAGAGGCTCTGCAGCTGAGAGAGGGCTGAGCAGCACATCTACTGATTGTTTGTCGACCAGTTTTAGGTTTCACACATTTACTCATTTAGAAAATTTGCGGTAAAATGTACGTTACTCTGCGCTTAAATCATATGAATAATTAATGAGCAGAATCTTTGACATGAAAGGAGTTGTCTCAGAGTTTCAGAACTCCTCCAGCAGTTTTAGTCCAGTACAACAAACACAACTGTTTATAGTAGATGCTGGTCGGTGAAAAAGCCTGTACAAATAGTATAGTAGCTATTTGAACATGCTGCCAATAAAGGCAGAATTTTGTGAAAATAATTCAGGTCCTGCATCCTGGATGAACTTAATGACAGAAGAAATTAACTTTTAGACAAACAGTTTATATCTATTTTTTTTGGTTTAACAAAACAGCTAGTATATGTGACACAGAATGACAAGACAGATTTAAAACGGAAATATCCAGTGATTGAATGTAACTAAGTACATTAACTCTAGTGCTCACAAATTTGGAGGTAGTTGAATCTTTTCTTTTCTTGCCACTTTCTACTTCCATTAATTTCAGAGAGAAATATTGTACTTTTTACTTCTCTATAATTCTAAAACAGCTTTAGTTAGTAGTTAGACCTACTTCTGTCAGAGCTTATAAAATATAACGTTTTGTTATAAATAGAAAAAAACCCAGTATGTGTCACAGGAGTACAGCTGAAACGATTAGTCGTTCAAGTAATCTTCAAACATGTCATAATTCCAATGTGAGGATTTGCTGTTTTTGCTCTTGATTATTTAAATTATTTAGATTAATTTTGTCAATGGTTTTGTATTGGTTGGACATAACAAGCAGTGTCACGTTAGTACAGTCCCATAAAAAATTGTTGAAAATTAGTTCCACCTCATCAACAGTGAAATCCTGCTTTATATTTATTTTGTGTAATAATAATCTGATGTTATAATACTATATATAATACAGGCACAGGGACCCTGTTTCTGCATTGAGTGCTTTTAAGACTTTAAATGGAGGATATTTACTTGTAACATAATATTACTAGTACAGTGTTGGTACTTTTACTTAAGCAGAGGATCTGAATACTTCCTCCACAAGTGGAAATAGACTACTTCTAGTTGTGTAAACATGATGTGAAATATGATCTGATGTGGGTGCACAAATAAAACAAGTTTGGACGATTTATGAGATGCACGTGCTCAAACCGCAAACAAATCATGCTGCTACAGATTTTTATCAGCTGCTGTGATTTTTTTAAATCTCCAGTCCAGTTAAAAGAGTGAAAAGACTCTGAGTCACTCTTGAGGGTGACACCAAGAACCTCAGAAAGCGAACAACAAAACCTTAAACGTGCTCTTAAAATGAAAACGGTGAGTTGTCATTAAGTTCAATTAACTTTTCAAACAGATTAACAGCTGCAGGACAAATGCCATTTTATCGGTTTACCTTTTCTGAGGCAGGTCCCCTCGAAAATGCCGTGGCTCGGTGTGGCGCAGAGAACACACAGCAAAGGGAGAAAATTCCGCATTTTTGCGCACGAATCTCCCTTGACCGAGTCCTCACACCATCACTTAGTGTAGGCCTGCACGCCTGAGCGTCGGTTGCAGATTGTTGTTGTGAGTCCCATCAAACTTTTCACAGGAACAAATAGTCTAGTCCCCCGCCACAGAAAGGGTTGTGAGGGCAGAGTTACCGGCTTCCTCTGTGTGCGAGACCCGTTATTGTGTAATCCCAGCTCTCTTCTTCCCCTAGTTCAGCCCGTTACACAGAGGAAATCCTCCTCTGCGTCAAAATAAAACCCCATGAAAGCTGAATATTGACCTGCTAATATTTAAAATCTGTCACACTCAGGAAGTGCCTTTAGATTTTCTTTAAATAGGCCCTATCCTGTACTATATGTAACTGGAGGTTGATTTTTAGCATCATACTACATTAGTTTATTCCAATTATAAATTATAAGGTATCGATAGCTTTTTCAACTTTTAATACACATTTGTATTTTTATTTTATTCCAAAGTTTAAAAACAACGACAAAAAACAGATTGCTTTTTGATTTGGACACAACTCAAAATAATTCTTTCTATTCTCTGTTCATATTTTCACTTAGACCTTTAGAAAGTGGTGGGGCACCATGATAAACTAGACTTAATGGTACATTTACCACAAAAAAAAGAAGAAAGAAGAAGAAAAGAGTTTTTAGTTATTTTTGTCACTACCTCATTTCATGTCTCACCACAGTGAAGTCATTTCTACCTTAACCTTTGGTTGCTATTTGAACTGACATTTGCAGGGACGCAGTATGTTTTTTTTCTCATGTGAAAGAGAGATGACATGTTTACTGACCCTTATTCAACAGCTCTATGAGAGCTGACCCATGCTTAAAACAATTGTGGCCGGCCAGTGCAGTGCTGTACAGTACATTCATTTCTAGCCTTGTATTTGCAGATCATCTATGAATTCGGTGGTGTTTTAAGTCAAGGAATTGCTTTATTGAAGACTGTAGTAAAGTAACAAACAGCTTTATATAGTTTCTCTGGTTAGTCTGACAGGCGCATTTACAACACAGATGCACTCTTGTACTTGATGGATGGATCAGGAACCATAAAGAGCTAAAGGACAAAAGAGTTGGCTCCCATACACCTTTCCTTTATTCATGGACAAATACAAATGTAAAGCACTTTACTGGAGTGTACAGTGTGTATACAGTATGAATCTGGTCACACAAAATGACAACATGTATGACGGAGGAAATGACGAACCACCTGTAAATGTCCATTACTGCCTCTTTGAGTTTCTTTGCACTCTGACCAGATCTAAACTCAAGCAAGCCGGTTTGTCAGTTTGTCCTTTCATTCTGTTACAACGAGGACGTTACAACCGAGATACATTAACATGATCTGAACGGGACACTTGGAAAGAGGAGAAAAAGCACAAAGAGCTTGATTTAAGGGGTAAAACACATCAATATGATGCAAAAAATCTAAGGAAAACAAGTGAAGTAGAGGTATAACAAGTAGAAAAACTGATCAATACAACATCGTCTTCCAGTGCTCTGTAACTTAAAAAAAGTACCGTTCTCACTGAGAACTATAGTGAACACAGAGGCTTGAGGCTATTTAAAACAAAAAAAACAACACTTAGAGATAATAATGTCTGCACTTGACTGCTCAAAAGTCTTGTTGTTCTGCTCATTCTGTCAACCCATGGTTGATTTTAACGGATGCTGTGTGACTTGGTTGTGAGTGAAGCTAAACTCTCTGTAAATAACAAGTGGACAACATGTTTTTAGATCATTAATAGCAAGTTAACTTGACGTCTGTTTTAGCACCTGCTGCTTTCCTTCAGTTATATACTGTAACTCTCATGATGGTCTATCAGTCATTCATGAAACACTGTTATCATAAGTCGTGGGAACACAGCTCCATGTCTTTAGGATGTGCCATTTCTTTCCTGTGATTTAGATTAATTTGATTTATTATAGACGTTTCGGTTGGGAAACAGAGAGGGGAGCACTTTAACAACAGTCTGCGTGCTCTCAGTGTCGGCACACAACACATCCTGTGTGCGCAGACATGTTAGTCCTCCATTTCTTCTGAATGTTTCACTCAGTCTGGCTGGATTCCTTGGGAGCACGAGCCTTCCAACCAAACAGGGCTTCCTATTTTAGAAGAAGAGTTATATGAGTTAATTCATGCAGACAGAAGAGGAGAGTGTCAGTGTGTGTGATTTTAGGTGTGATATAACAGCAGCTCACCTGCACAGTCCCCAGAGTGATCGTCCAGCCTCCGGGGGAGTCTCCCCCATAGGACCTCACTGTTGTTGGTGTGAGGACGCCAGCATTGAATGGTTGTGCTGGAGCCTGAGACGCAGCTTCTAAAGCTGGTGCTGAAGCTGGTGGGGTTTGTGTGGATGAGGTGAGAACTGTCTGTGTATGTTGGTCTGGTGCTGTGGCCGTTTCCTCCTCAATGGGTGTATCTTGTGAGCCGCCAAGAACAGAGGAGGAGTTTGAGAGTGGCGGAACTGACCCAGAGACACAACTGGGCGCTGGGCTGCACTCCCCGGAGGCACTGGGGGGAGTGTGAGCGTGAGTATGTTTCTTCCTGCGGAGCGTGTCGATCCAGCTGGAGCTGTGTCTGGAGGCAAAGGAGGCGAGGGCCAGAGATGAGAGCCTCATGTTCTTCCCTGAGGTGATCAGTTCTCCAAATCCTTCCTGGTGGGCGAAGGCATAGCCTGACCTCCTAGAACCTCCACGAGCACCCAGACGGCCCTCTGACATGCTGCCTACCCCGCGCCAGGCACCTCCCACGCTGCGACCGACCAGCTTTCGCTTCTTCTGCCGCACCAGCTGAGTGTAGCGCACCTGGAGAAGGAACAGAGGAAAAGAAGAGGCATGATATGAGTCGATTCAATGACATGTTGTTAGTTGATCGCAGTCTGATTGAAAGAGAGCTTCAGACTGAACTAAAATGATTGTTATACTACATTCTGTGACCAAAATCGAAAAGCTGATGATGCAAAAATACATTCATGGTAAATGGAAAATTTGCACATATATAGCACTATTCAACCTTAATGGACAAAATACTTAACAATGCTCTCATTCACTTATTAACAAATGTACTTACACAGCAATGGCAGTGGACCTATTTGAGTGCTTTACAAAACATAAGTATTTTATAACGGCACAAAATATGCGTCTAGAAATGTAAGGAACCAGGGATTGTCGGACAGACTTTCTCTAGTCCACCACATAACCCTCTTTAACCCTGCAACGTGTTGTTTTTACACTTCAATAAGTGTATTTTTTATTTGTGCTGAAACAAATGAGATATGATGTGTTATTTAGCGGAGCTGGTGGGCTATTTAGACTGTTGTTATCTTCAACTGAGCTGCGTTTCCAGTCTTTGTACTCAGCTAATGAGGTTCCTAAAATGCAGATTTATTCCTTTAAGGTTGTCAAATTATTATTTTCCATTCCATTCTGTGTTTCCTCCTGTGCTATTTCAGTGATTTTTGCATATATACTATATAACATTGCACTACAATTGTTGATCTAAGTTGTTGTTTTTTTGCCACTTTTTTACCTGATTCCAGAATCTCATCTGAATTCAAAACTCTTCGTACTTAGACTCAGAGAAACAACTAACCCTACAAACAAATAAAAAAGGAAGTTCTTCACACCACCCTGACAGCGGCTTCAGTTGGATGCCCAGCTAACTTGAGACACACTGAGCTTATATTCATGTACTAAAAGCAACTTGTGTCATTAGGTTACGCTGATTAAGTCAATATTTGCAGAGTGTTTGCAGTGGATGAGGACAGTGACGGTAAGTCACACACACGCATACACACACGCAGACTTTGTATGCATGCAGTTAATCATTGGCTGAGACCAGTTTCAGAGTGACCTGCTGGGAAGACGTGACACTGACACGTGTTGCAATGAAGAAGATGGACTAATCAGTGTTAGAAACTTTGTGTTTGTGTGTGTTCTCTCACCGTGTCTGAGAGCTGAGGTTTGAGGTCCACCTTGAGGAAGCGGAATGCCAAAACTGGAACTATGCATATTGCTGTTGCCAGTGCAATAGTTAACCACACGACTGGTTGCAATAATGTGCTCTGGGCACTACCTGTACTCACAAACACACATTACACATACACAACCATGAGCAAATATGTTTTAGGAATTCATAGAATTTCACAGAAGCTGTAAAAACATGGACATTAGACATCTTTACACAATGATCTCGCAGGTGACTACAGTTATAACTCCTAACTTAAGTGTGTGTGTAGACCATGCATTTACAAATGTGTCTAACTGTGAGTGGGCAGATCATAGAGCCCAACCAATATATTGGTAAACCAATATTATTGTCAGATTTATTTCATGTTTATTTGTATTGGGACAAGTATGTAAAATAAACCGATGCCACACACCACAGCATTTATAGCCTAACCTAATTTGCAGTCCCTGTCCACAGCTGGGCCTTTAAAATACATAAAACTCCTCAACAAAAACACAAGAGACATTACTAAACACAAACTCAACAATAAACACATAGATTAAAAACACAAAACTCTGAACTGAACTCTGAACATCAACAACAGACAGAACAATAGAAGACATAAACTATAAAAGCCCATAAAACAAGAAGCACCGGATCATTCATGACTGATCGACGATTTAGAGGCATCATAACATTAATAAAATCAGATTTTTTAAAATCATGTTTGTTGTTTCACTTTGAATAATCAGGCTCTAGTGTGTGTGTGTGAGTGTATGTGCATGTGTGTGTGTGTGTGAGTGACATAAATAAAGATAATAGGGAACCGACCTACAAAGTGGAACTGATTGGGAAAGATCCTGAAGAGGGTCTGACTGTGCAGAGCAAACATGATGGTGAAGTAGGAGCCCAGAGAGCCCCACACAAACACATGGTTGATAACTGTCCAGAAGCCTGTGTCAAGAGCGATCTACATAGTCACACACACACAGAAACACAGCAGAGTTGCACAGTCAATAATGATGGAACAGACAGTAGTTCAATATAGAGGTTGCGAGCTGCGAGGAAAGCTAACAGCACTCTGGCCTCACTCACCTGTACACTGACTACAATGACCAGGGCTGTCGCCGTGGTGACCGCAAAGGTCTGGTAGTCAGCGAGGGGAACTCCGGTGCTCTGAGTGGCTTCAGACAGGACGGCGTAGGGGACAAAAAACAGCACCACTGATGTGTAGATGCCCTGGGCGATGCAGATGAAGAACTCTCTCTTGTTGAAGAGGAGGTTGAGCTGTCCAGGCTCATACAATTTGGGATACTCCAAACTTCTCTGGTCAGGAACATCCTACAATGAGACACAAAGTGAGGAGCTGCATTTACTAAA
Source organism: Hollardia meadi (assembly GCA_037974645.1). Taxonomy (NCBI): domain Eukaryota; kingdom Metazoa; phylum Chordata; class Actinopteri; order Tetraodontiformes; family Triacanthodidae; genus Hollardia; species Hollardia meadi. The sequence goes on from JBBPCS010000855.1 coordinate 14,125,618, forward strand.
ATAAATATACCCTGCTATGCTGTGGTCCTAACTACAGAACTTACCTAGATTTGTTATTTTTCATAAAATAATCATTTACAGTTTACCCTTTAAAACAGCCATGATAGCAGCTGTGTGACTGTATTTAGGCACAATGGTGCTTTGAGCTAACATCAACGGTGCTAACACACTCACAGTGACAATGCTAACATGCTGATATTTAGTTTAGCGTGTCAGTTTAGTATATTATCATGCTAAGATTTGCTAATAAGTGCTAAACACAAAGGTTTGGACAAATCTTAAGTTCGACCTATTGGTGGCACTAGATGAAACGTTGAGGGATCATTCAAAATTATTACAATTCATCCTGAATGTCATGATGAAAATTTGTAAATTTTGTGGCAATCCATTCAATAGTTTCTGAGTCATTAGACTCGAAACCACAACACTTCATGGTGACATTTTGGGATATATGTGATCACAAAAGTCAGTAGGTTTTATCCTCTGGGGACCATGAATATCAGTACTAAATTTCAATAGTTGTTGAGATATTTCAGTTTGGTCCAAAGTGGCAGAAGTGGCAATGTTATATCTTAATAGTGTTGCAGAAATATGCCTTCATCTTTCTTTAATCTACTGTTGATGATGATTGAACCAGTAAGAGAGAATTCACCAACATTCATGTGGTTCTCAATATCATGGAAAGAATACGGCATGTACAATGTGTGAGCTCAAGTTATAATTTTAACAGACCTGGTCAAATATCCCCATGGCCAGCACAGGAAGGGACGTGTAGACAATGTTGTAGAGAGTGATGAAGTACTGATCATACACCGTCTACAAGAGAGAGGAGATGGACGCACAGATGATTACATTTTCCCAACTTCTCATTGTATGACCTGTATGCTAGTTGTGTGCTCATGTCAGAGCTGTGTCAGACCTCCGGTCAAGAGGAATGACGTGACCTTTCTCATTAGTGTGCAGATATGCAAATCACACTCTCTTCACCTCTCCCTTCAAGCAAAGCGGTGACAAAAAATTGAAACTGAAACCAGTGACACAGAAAAAATATTGACAGCACAAAAAAAAACTGTCAAAAATGTTTGTTTTGGACATTTATATAGCGCCTTTCAAGTCTACCGACTCCTCAGAGCGCTTTACAACACTTGTCACATTCACCCATTCACCCACACATTCATACACTGGTGGCAGAGACCATCTAAGGTGTCCCCTGCTCATTAGGAGAGGTAACCATTCACACATACACTCACAAACCGATGGCTATGCCTTCAGGGGCAATTTGGGGTTCAGTATCAATGCCAAAATCCTCATGACCTTTACCTGTGCAGAGAAGCCACAGAAGAAGCCGAACCAGAAGTGCACCATGGTGAAGGCAAAGTTCTTGTAGAAGAAATAGCAGAGGAAACGGCACATGCGCAGGTAGGACCAGCGGCCGTGCACCAATAGGAGGCGCTGTAAGAAGCGGAACTGGGAGAAGGAGTAGTCACTGGCCAGCACAGCCTGGATCCCCTCCTGACCTGAGATGCCAACTCCAATATGAGCACCTGAAGGAGTGTTCAGACATGGACATGGAGAGAGAGAGAGAGAGAGAGAGAGAGAGAGAGAGAGAGAGAGAGAGAGAGAGAGAGAGAGAGAGAGAGAGAGAGAGAACTCAAATAAAGTAGAGTTTTATTTTTGGCTTTCTTGTAGGGTTTTTGGAATTTATGGAATTGTCTCTGTTGTTTGGACAATAAAGTGAGTAAAAGTTCCAAAGTTCCAATTCCAAATACATTATCTATATATTAACACACTTACCAGATTGAGGACATTTAAAAAACAGCGATGAACCAAACTTGATGAGGACATAATACCTACTGCAACATATGTTTCCACACACGGCTTCATCACAACTAACACGATGTAGATAAACAACTTCTACAACTACGCCTCTGCTGAGAATTTCCATTGCTTAATGGTAGACACAGGCACCCACGTGGATCAGCCCTTCTTCTCCTTTTGTCTTTCCTCTCCATCTCAACAATAATCCAGTTAAACGTCCTCCCCTTCATCCTCTACGCATTGATCCTGCTTGCACAACTCACTTTTGATCATGCTAACGTCGTTAGCTCCGTCTCCTATAGCCAGCGTGACGGCCTTCTTGTGTTTCTTAATGAGCTCCACCACCTGTGCTTTTTGCAGTGGGGTGACTCTGCAGCAGATCACTGCTTTACACGCGCACGCTGTCGACACAAATTCCATCTCCATGTCTGCTTCCAGTGCATGGGCCTATCAAAGAACAGGAGAATTGAGAGAATTAAGGATAAATGGTAAGGGGTGGAAGGAACATACTTTGAGAAGAAAGAGAATATGTTTTGTTGATGCAAATAACACATTTCTGGTTCAACTCAAAACTTCCTGACAGTTGACAGTTTAATTATGCCCCTCCTGGTTTTGTATATGTGTAAGTGTGTTGGCGTGTTATTCATACCAGACTGTGACCGTTGATTACGAGGGCAAACTCTCCAGAGATGTTATCCATGAGGTTGTTAGAGGAAGGTGGAGGAGGGCAGTGCAGCTGTTTCCCACCTCCTCCTCCTCCTCCTCCTGTACCATCTCCTTCTTGTACTTCTCTGAACCCGTTACCCACAAAACATGCCTCTCCCCATCCCTCCATCCCCTCCTCCTTTCCTCCATCTCTGGTTTGTGACAGCTCGATCATCCTTTCCCTTGCCTTCCTGCAGAAGAAGACAAACCAACGCGACATCAATTGTCTACGCCACAAAGACAGAAGAAAAATGACTATATAGAGGTAAAAGAGGAATCACAGAGAAAGAAAACAGCTGTGAAAACAAAGAGAAGAGATAAAAATGACTAGGTGGGAAAATTGAAGACAAGCAGGTTAATGTCAGAGGTATCAAGTGACGATGGTGAGTTTTACCCAGACCCTGATGTTGTCCTGATATTTCAGCCTCTGATCTACCTCTGTGTTTAACATTGCGTCACTCTGTATGTTCCTTTTTGCATCAGACGAAAAACATCTGGATGGTGCCACGATTTGGTGTCATGGTGTTGCTTTGCTACAGGCTGTTTGATTCTAGAACTGCCAATTTAAGGTACGCTTGTGTTTAGTTTAGTGTCTTCTTTATTAACTGTGTCCTGTGTGTTTTAAAAATGTTTTAATCATATTGAAGTAACAGCTCATCCAATAATGAAAATTCATTCATTATCTACTCACCCTCATGCTGATGGATAGGTTTGATTTGTATGATGTGTCACATCTGTGTGTGTGTGTGTGTTGTCCCGTTTTTCCTGTAGCACAATGAGCTCAACAAGGCAAATTCCTCTCAGATTTGTTGTAATGGCAACAAACTCAACTAAACTCAACACTTTTTTTTTGCAATTAACAAAATTTGTAGCATGCAACCTTCGAGCCATGTACATACAGTGTGTGCTCATAGACCATGCAGAAAAGCAGAGCTTAAATCAGCACTGTGACCAACACCCATTTATACAAGTCGCTGAGTTAATTATGAGTAAAAAAATATCATATTTTTTATGAAGAGAAACAAAGAAAATGGCATTTGACTCCTATGCCATTTGACCAGTTTCAGTGAAAATCAAAAAACAAAGCAGGATTGTGTAGATTGACGTTAGAATATCTTTTACATTTTGGCAGTTTTACACTAGAAATGGACAATTTTCAGAGGAGGCAGTACATTTGTCTGGCTGTAGGGCATTTAGATACTTGTAAGTAGATGGTTTTAATGTGTTGATTTAACTGTTTAACTATTAATTTAACCAAAATTTGGTGGATATTGTCCAGTAACTCTTGTGCAGTAGTTGGAACACTGTGCTATCACACCTACTCACTCCAATCATGCACACACTTCTTAGTTTTGTCATTTTTGCTGTGGATCCCACAGTGTAGAAAAACAGAGACACCAGACAGCCAGGGAGAAATACGGACATACATCCGTCCTGACATACAGACTGACCTGAGCTCCTGCCGTACGCTCTGCACAGTGTGTCCACTGATGATGAACACCTCCGTCATATCATCTGTCAACATCTTACAGGAGTAACCTATATTGACAGCCGTCTCTATGTGAGAGAAAGGAAGAGGGTCAGTTAAGCATTTCAGCTGAACATAATGGAGACGAATGATAAAAGGAACAAGTGCCAGATTGAGAGCTCAAATAGATCAAAAACTGTGAAAAATCTTTATTCTTTAATCTTTATTCTAATCTTTATTTTTTTTTTAACAGTACAAACAAAAGTTTGTTTTTTTAGCTCATTTTACTTGTCGCCAACTTCGGCTGCCTGCGTGCCTTTTGTCGCTCTTGTTGATGATTGGCTCCTGGTCAGTGTAACCAATAGTTGTAATTGGCTGGTATTCTTTTGTGCAAGGAACAACATCTTGATAATGCTTCTAAGTGGGTGACAATTTGGAGGTCCACATATAGGAAACATGCAAAACAAATGTCAAGGTATGCTGGTTTAACTATAGTAGGTTCTATACTCCATCTCTAGCACTGTACAAGAGAATGTTATGTTGACCATTTGGGTGAAATTCAGGTTTGTATGCAGTGGAAATGAGCAAACAGTTATTAGTCATTATGGTGCTTTTTGAAACAACTGCATGCAAACTGTGTGTCAAAAGTATGTGCGTTTCACCCTGCTTATCTCCAGTGAGAACCCAGATCTTAATATTAGCCAGAGAGAGGACAGCGATGGTCTCGGGGACGCCCTCCTGCAGCTTGTCCTCTATAGCTGTGGCACCCAGGAGCTAGACACACAGGCAGTCAGACACACACACACACACACACACACGCACGCACGCACGCACGCACGCACGCACGCACGCACGCACGCACACACACACA
>JBBPCS010000855.1:14132908-14143450 GCA_037974645.1 Hollardia meadi
GTGTGTGTGTGTGTGTGTGTGTGTGTGTGTGTGTGTGTGTGTGTGTGTGTGTGTGAGTGTGTGTGTGTGTGTGTGTGCGCGCCCTTGTGTGTTTGCACTGACCGTAAGTCTGTCCATTGATGGAGCACTTATTGAAGCTCATGATGTTCTGTGTGAGAGTGCCAGTCTTATCACTGAATATGTATTCAACCTGAAGGAAACAATTTAAACACAAAATCTAAAATTACACAAACTAATTATTATAATATATATATAATTTAAATATTTTACATCTAAAAGTGATATTAAAGCGATGCAGATTTATATGCTTAAAACTGAACACCAATTATAGCCCCAGAGAGTGATCTAGTCTTCAGAGCAGTCTGTGGAGCCTCCTCGTCTCTGAATTTAGAGTTGTTTTAGTCTGCAGGGGCATTTCAATTGTGCAGTCAGAAACAAGTGGTTCCATCATTGAGTTACTGCAGAATGTGTTAAAGAAATCTATTTAGGATCAATTAACTGAGCATCAGAAAAGCAACAGAAACTAGGATGGACGTAGCGTGGATGATGGGCAAAATAGACAGTCAATAAACATGCATGAAATATAAAGGATGGTAATATTAACCGATTTGCATGGTTGCACTGGCACCTGTAAGATTCCAAGATGCAACACTGAAGTGTGCATCAGACACAATTTGGGATAAACTTGTGATGAATTGTTTCTAGCATTTTGCATCAGTAAAATCTGATTTATTTATATAATTAATAGAGGCCATATGCCTTCAGTAATTAGAGATGTGACCAATATTTTGCTTAAAATGTTTGGTGACACTTCGGATTTCTTAAGACAGGCAGACAACTCCACAAGATACATGCCATTTGCAAAATATGCTCTGTTAAGTACAGCACTAAATGAAATACTCAACTGAAGCGCGCACTTGTAATGAGGACATGTGGGTTAAATTTACTGCGTGAGGTGACACTGGTGTTTACAGCAGCTTGCTGATAATGGTTTGCTTTTTTACATTTTAAAGCAGTTAAGAAAGACATGTTTGTGAAAGAAGGACTGGTTTTTAATCATGGTCCAGGCCCGATCTTTATTTTTGTCTTTTGTTTTTGCACTAAAAAGAATGTGTGAAAAGGCTGTGAGTGTATAAATAAGCAAAAATGGCACATCTTTTAGTTATTTTATGGTGTGCTGTTTGCTTAAGAAGAACAACAGAAATCAAATCAAATCAAATATTAAATTGCATAACATCATTTTCTTTTGCATTGTGACAAATTGCACTGAATTCGATTGCGTTGAATCACACTGAATCACAATCGGCGTGAATAATATATCACATTAGAAGTTGCTTCATATGTATCTTTAAAGTATTGAATCCTTGGCAATGTATCAAGATGCATATTAAATCTGCCTCAGTGAAGGAGAAGCACGTCGCTGTGATCTACCAATATCACACACACAGACTGTATTTGCTGTGTACGTGTGGATGCCCACCTGGCCCAGCTCTTCGTTCAGAGTGGTGGTCCTGGCTTCAGCTGCTGTGTTACACTGTGAGCAGAACATCTGCTGGTCCCAGTTAATGAAGTAGCTGTGACCGAGCCTGATCACCTCCACGCTGATACACAGACAAGTGAGAGAGGGTTCATTAACAGTAGAGTACAAGTCATCTAACTTTGTGCCAATTTAGGTTCTCTAGTGCTACACCTTGACAGCACAAGCAAGGACAACAAATTTGTCATCATTTAGTACTTTAGGTGCGCCTGCAGCAGCACACAGAGCCTTTAATTCCACATTGGAGGAAAGTTGCTTTGTGCTCAGTCTAAGATGTGCATATACAAGGATTATTTTTATTTATTTTTTTTACATCGTTGCTATTCAGGACGCGTACTTGGTCCAAATCCAATTAAGTGTGATGTGAAAACTTGAATCCACCAGTGTGGATAAAGTGAACTGACTTTTCAGTGAAGTAGGAGACATCTTGCATCCTGCACTTCAACTTTTAAAAATGATCAACATATGCAAATTCATAGATATTATTAAAAAAGGAGAGGGAGTAGATGTAATTTTAAGAATTTGAGATAGATTGCGCTTTTTTGTAGCAAAAACACATCATACATAAATTATTATTCAAAGCAGAGTATTTTTATTTGTATTTTTATATGTTTTTCATTTGTATATTTTTATGTCTTAAATGTGTCATTTTGTCATTTTGTATCCAGACATGAGGCTGTACAATATCTAGTTTAGCTTTTGTCTTTAGTGACAAAGCGTCACTTGTATTTATTGTCTGAATTGTCTGGATGATTTATAGCCTGTTCATACATTTTTATTATTTTAAGAATGACATTGATTCATTATTTTGCACCTGTGTGAACACATTGGTTTTTATTATTGAAACTATTTATATTCAGCCCTCCACATACTTCTTCGCCTCACAAGTTTGCTTTTCTGCAAGTTTTGGATTTTTTAAAATTATTTTTAGAGGTAAATATAATATTTGGTGTGTAGTTGTATGTTGACTATAGATGCATTTGCATTTTTACACATACTGCAAATCCCCCCAGACTACTTGGACCTTTTCCCTGCATGTTTTGGTCTATTCACATTTGTATTTTTATGAATTCAGTCGCAATCTTCTCACTTATGTACATAGGATCACAATGATGCAGTGCTTTGGAGTTACTATTTTGCACAGTAAGTCTGTTAGTCTTGAAATTCTCCTCACCTAACATACAGAGAGATTGGCACAACTGTGTTGAGAATGATGACGTAGGACCAGAAGGAGAGGAAGGCCGAGAACAGGAAGTTGTCTACAGGAAGGTCCCAGGGCAAATAGCTCTGAAACAGGGAGCCCACCTCTCTCTCCCACACTGCGTTACCCACAGCCAGGATCACACCCATACACACCAGGAAGCCAAAGATCTGACAGAGACACAAACATTACAGACAAGTAAGCTGTCTAAATGTACATTCAGATATCTTACAGTTGCATCTCTGGTCACTTGAGCCCAAATAAGGATAGCATACATTGTTAGAGGAGATATATGAAACTAGATTCAAGCTACTGAGATCAAGTCCTGAAATAGTTCCTGTATGAGCCATGAAAGTGAGAGGTTTGAGGTGTCCTACCCAGAGGACCAGAGTATTCATCAGGCGATCGATGCTTGTACGCTTAAACTTGGTGCGACCGCTGTTCTGCATTAGTTTGGTATCTGGGCCTGGGAAAAAACAGGGAAGGTGAAACCTCTTACACACATCACATTCATGCTTTCACACTCAATTACACACACACCTGCGAAGATGACGAGGCCGTAGCAGGCCTCCGTGTTGCGGAGGACACATCCTCGTAGTAGCATGTTCTGGTTGGTCAGGGTGTATTTCTTGTCTTGCCAGTACAGAGTCCCACAGAAACGATCCAGCTTGTTGTTGGGGGGCTCACACACCACCTCACCTTCACACACAAACACACACACAAATCTAAATCGAATTGTTATATCATAAATCTACTCCAAATCCAATTACAGTATTAGGTTTATTTTTCTAGATGTATGATATGGTGTTGAATTAATCATCCCCATGACATCTAGTCACACCTAGTTTCTGAAACACCCACCTTTGTAAGTTGATAAGAGACGAGAGTGGGTTGATTTGCTGCAGTAATGCATTTTCCTGAGCAGGTGAGAAGTGTGTGTGTGTGTGTGTGTGTGTGTGTGTGTGTGTGTGTGTGTGTGTGTGTGGTGCTGACACTGAAGTCTTTCATTGTGTGAACTTGTGGGCAGGTGATGATAGGCTGTCGTTCAGTGCTGGCAAGGGAGGGCAGGAAGTGTGTGTCTGCATGTTTTGTGTGTATAGTTTGTTCATGTGGAAGGGTGTGAAGGTGGATAACATTTCTTCGACGCAGACTAAAATACTGTTGACCTTTATATCATCGAGAAAGGAAGACACACCAAACCAGAAATTGAGAGAAGAAGACGAGTTTACTCAAATCTCACCGTCGAACGAAGCCAAGTTGTTCTGGTCTCCAAGGTCAGATGTCACGGAGACAGACTGGCGCACCTTCATATTGGTCTCTCTGCACGATAAAACAACACACAGCGATTTAGTTGTCGTGTCCCGTTGCTTCGGCAGATCGTGAGGTACTGTGAGTCGAGGATAAGGTGTGCTGCGTTTTCTGACCCGTCCAGCTCGGCTGTCTCGATGTAACAGAGCCCGTGAGGTTCGCTGGTGGACAAGAGGAGCAGGTCAGCCTGAAAATAGATAGCTGAGGTTAGCATCCACTGCACTGCACTGACGGCACAGGAACAGAATTAGTAAGACCCAGATGGTACAGTGATGTTAAGTGATAAGAATATGCATCTAGAAACAACGTAGATTACCAGCTAGTGCCCCTAAAAAGGCAGATACTGTCCTGAAATCTATTTAGCATTATAGAAATTAGTCTACAATGCAGTTTAAATTGGCTCCAGCCATCGCGATCACAGGCATATCTAAGAAGACTAGAGAGATGCAGGCTGAAGCTTGTGTAGTCCACTGCTAGGTTGGTAGATAAAATCTAATAAGTGTTAATTATTGGGCACTACTGATCACTGTGTGTGTTTGTGCATGTGTGGTGATGTATATCACTGTATTGGGCACTCTCTTACTGCTACAAACTGGTTGTTTTCCAGTTTAATGATATCACCCACTCGAACGTTCATCCACTTTTCATTCTGTAGCCTGAAAAAGCGAAAAACAGAGGAAAAAAAGTAAAGAGAGAGATAAGAGTTAGAGAAGCTACGGAATTGTTGCGTTTTAGGACACCTTGTAAATAAAAACTGATAAAAGTTAAATAATTATAATCTTATAATTAGTTTAGGAAGCAATAGCTGGTGAGACTTACGAGCCTCGGATGAGGACCTGAGACTGACGGTTGTTCACTTGGTTGTCGCTTTTGTGACGAAACTGCAGGAGACAAAGATCACAGTGAGCTTTTCAGGAACCAAGCTCACCACGTTTAAGAGGCCACTTGTTTGTGTGCGACATTCAAAGTGGTGTCTGCTAGAATGAATCAGGACTGCATTTCACTGTAATGTTATCCTGCCACGAGCAAGACTGTGAGCAAGATCGAGTATGTGGTGGGTAAAAACATACTCACATAGTCATCTGTGGCATCCTTTACTGCAGTGATGCTCAGCACCAGAGCTAAAGGCACGATGGTGGTGAACCAGGAGAGCGAGGAGATCTGAGGTATTAACTAGACAGAGACAGAGAGAAAGGTGATTTTCAGATTACTTCAGCTATTCAGAGACAGCAACAACTGGCCCTAGCAACAACATTATTTTGGGTGCTTCTTTTTGCTGTCCTTAGCATGATAATGCTAACATGCTCACAATGACAATGCTAATGCTGATGTTTAACAGGTGTGATGTTTACCAAGTTTACCATCTTTTTTTCAAGACTTTATTCATAAACCAAAGTATTAGACAAATTGAAATTTTGACCTGCTGGCAGTGCTACAAGAAAAGTCAAAGGCTCACCACAGTCTGTGGGATTTATCCTCTATGAATGAACGATGAATGTCTTTACAAAACAATCATGGCAATCCATCCAATAGTTGTTGAGACATTTTAGTAGTGGATGTCAGCCATACAACTGCGTTGCTAGCGTGGCTAAAAATCAGCAATACTGAAGTAATGATTCTGAAAAGGTTAAACATCATGATTGTGAAATTAGGGGTGCAACACCTTTCTGCATTTTGTGACTCATCAACTGACTGTGAAAGATCTTCATGAGAGACTGGTTGAATGTATTTCATCCAAAGTCTGCACTGGCTATGCTCTGGTCCCTCTCATCACAGCAGAACTGATTTTAAAGCAATTAATTGGTTTGTGATTGTGTTTCCTAATGTCACCCTGGTCATCCTCTAATATTTTTTACCTTCCGTTATAATTTATTTATCATCTATTCATTTTATTTAATTTACATGTCTCAAATCAAATATCACTTCCTGACACATATTGGTCCTTAAAGGAAGTGAACCAGATATAAACGTAACTACACAACGTTTTTGTTGTGTAAACCTTATGAAGTATTTGTGGTGCCTAAACATAACCAAAGTGCAACTACATTAAAACAATAAAAAAATTAGGGTCTACTTCAGATTACGAACCCCCGTCTCCCAGGTACAAGCCCTGGATACAACCCACTCAGCTGCAAGGGTGTTTTGTAAAACATGCTTTCTGTCAGACAAGGCTTTCTGCTAGAAAGGTCTGTGGGGTTTCTGACAGAAAGCTTCCCGGCTGACTTCTCCCATCTGCCTTCACCTCCTCTCCTCACCTGCAGGATGAGCAGGAAAAGGAAGTATGTGTTGGCTACTTCCTGGAACTGCTCAAACAAGTTGACGGGTAGAAAGGTGATGACGTTGTACTTGGATGTCATAATGCAGTTACTCTGGATGAAGAGGAGGGGAAAAAGATTACACGTAGTCTCAGTTGAACCGTTTCAAAGATTAATATAAAAAGTCCATATGTTGGAACATGTAGGGGGTAAACTCTCTTACCGCATACTGAAACTTTTCGTTGTACTCTCTGTCATTGGCTCTGACCCTTCTCTCCTCCTCTGAAGAAACACAAGACACGAAATGAGTCATTAAAGGATGATATCACAACAACGATACACAGAAGGCACTTAAACGGCTGCATCTCTGTTTGGCAAAGTGCATATTAAGGCCAAGTGTAATCCCTAAAGAATGTCATTATCAGTAATATCCTCCTGGACAGAGAAAGAAAGTGAAGGAGACAATAGTACACTATGTCTGTGTACTTATTTAGAAATCAATGATCAGCTAGAGTGTCTGCTGGAGGTTGTGTGAGTAGACAATCTTTCTGCCTCACATACAAACACATCGGAACTAATAATTAGACCAATTACAACTGGCATTTATTTCGCTGCTGCCTCTATCTCTTAATGACTGCATGTCAAATCTTGGCCACGAGTCTGTGTGAGTCTACAGGTAGTCGCAGATGAAGTATAACATCCATCACACTTATTTATCTACACAGGATAAAAGTAAATAAATCAGTGAAATGTCTTCCTCTTGTGCGCAAGCTGCCGTAGCCCTCCCCTCCTGACCCTGCACTTTATCCCCTCATGTTTTTAGGTTTCTGTTTATGCTGATGCAAAGTAGTTTGGGAGTTCCCTTCCTCCTTCACCAGGCCCATCTCTTCTAATATTGATGAGGCTGCTTTTCAAATGCACAGGGCTGTACACAGTTCACATGCACATATATAAAATTCAGGGCCAAAGCATACGTTCTGCACAGAGGCTGTAGCTCTGAAACCGCAAAGTCCCGAACACACTTTTGACTGATGACTAAGAGTCTATGAGGCGCCAGAGGAAGGGACATCACACAACAGAGACCATAACCATTTCAATCACATACACACACACATAAACAAAGACCTGTGGTTTCCTGTGTTTGTGCAGCACCGTGAAGCCTCGTCTTGCCTTGTACAGCTCACTTAACTCACATCTGTGTGTGTATTCAGCTTCATCAGACATCAGACGTTTGATACAAATAAAACTTTTTTTTTTTAAATATCAGTTTATAACTCATAACTTATTAACTTATCAATACAAATTAAGATATTTCATCCCATTAATTCAAAAATCATGAAAATCCAAGATCACCATAGAGCTGCTGTGGTCACTGATCAGAAATATTACCCACAATATTACCATGGAAAGATAACAAAATCAAATTCAGATCATCTCACATTATATAGTGCATAACCCTATGTAGCAGGAATAGTCTTCATTTGTAAAAATGTTCTTATCTTCTAGAACTGTCCAGACTGTGTTTGAGTGGTTGCAGGATTCAGAAAAACAAGTTAAATATACTTTTAGAGAGAGTTTAGAGCATCGCTCATCACCTGCTCAGCAAACAGGCAGATGCTTATTGATGTGTCCTCTCTTCTAAACTCTGGTTAGTAACACATCCCATCCCCTCCTCTTTCCTTTTCCCTCTGACACTTCTCCCGTCTACCTGAAGATCGTTATGTTGCTTTCTGAGGCGAGTGTTCATCAGAGAGATCTGTCTGACAGGCAGGGCTGCATTAACCCTCCGCAAAGAGGGCAAGATGCTTGTGCCAGGTAAGCACTGAGACACCGAGGCTTCCTAGTATCTGACCGGGCGGTGTCTGAGCCAGACGCTCCTTTGCAAGCTGACCAACGCAACCTGAATGCATGCGCATCTTTAGCAAACTGCCAATTAAGTGTTTCATGCCTCTGACAGCTTCAAGGGCATTAGGAGCTCTGACGCGGACTGGATGATACACAGCAAGTCTGCGGCGAAAACTTCAGGTGCAGGCTTACTCTGCTGCGAGCATAAGGTTTCCATAAACAAGGGGTGCATAAATATTGATTCCAGCTGAAATACTTCATATCATGATATCTTATATAGAATGACTAACTGTAGCCTTATCCAAAAGCGCTCACTTTCTCTCCTCCACCCCCTGTCTCTTTAACTCTCGCCTCTCATGCCTGGACATGTGAGGACACGTGCCACAGCACAGGATCTCCTTATATCTCCATGACTCTCAAAACACAGTGAACGCAGATTGAAGTCATAGCAATGATGACCACAGAGTTAGTCTGAGCTATGGGAAATGCTATTGTCCTTGCCACGACTGAAACTAAGTCAGGATGAGACTGAGGAAGGAGTGATCATCACTCACTGTGATTCAATTAGATGAAAATGGGGTAGAGGAATCGTCTGCAGACTTGTGCCAGCACACACACACACACACGCAGGGTGATCTAATTTGTTGGAAAATGATGCGAGTGGCACAGTGACAGACTGATTGGTTGGAGGTCAAATGAAGGTGCACATGCAGAGCTTTAGGAGTAAGGATACAGACAAGGCAGGGCAGTTACAGCGGAGGCTGGCGCCTGGAAGATTGATCAATGTCTCTGGTAGGGACGAGAACATCATTATACTTATTTACACAAAATCCTGATTCAGATAAAGTCAGTGTTGTTTTCACATGCACATCCCACTCACGTAAACACAGACTCACAATCAGCTCTAACCATCAGGAAAACAACTAAAACTAAGCAATGACTTTGAGTCACATTAGACATGTTATCTCCTAATAGTGGGACTGAAAACAGAAGAAAAGGTGAAAAAGGTAAAAGGTAAACCAAAACACTTGTTGGTAGTTAAAAGGTTTAGACTTAAAAGTATGTAACTATGAAGAATAAATGTTATTGTTATTTCACTCTTATTAAATCTACAATTTGATGTCGGTCACCGTGTCTAATGAACAGAACGAAAAAAGCTCAGTGATTACAGGACCAGCAGACACAAAGTCGAAGCAAACAGTACAATGAAGCCAATTAGTCTGCAGACATAATGAGGATTACAGTGTACACACACACACACACACTCAAGCACACAGTTAGGTAATGAGTATGGGGTGAGTGAAGCTGGAATGAAACTTGGACCCAAATGGGATGAGGATGAGAAATTATGTTTATTTGAATATTTGCAGTTTGTCTGAATCCGCAGCCTCGTGATGATGATGACGATGATGATGATGATGATGAGAGTTAACACTCTGGGACAAGAAAAAGCAGCCTTAACGGTCACAAACTCGTACCTGTCAGCTTCTTATTTGATTTGGCTCCGTTTAGTCCTTTCTGTTTCTTTCTTTGCAGGGGGAGAACGACTGGAAACCATTTCTCCGGGAAGTCTTTCAGTACGGTCATCCTGACTTTTCTCACGCCGTCTAAATTCTCGTTAGATGTGCGCTGTTTCAGCGACAGAAGACCGCTGCATCTCCGCAAGGACGCGCCAATGAAGCTCTGCTCCCAACTTGGATAAAGTTTGATTACCGCTCACCGTCCCACCCTTGCCTCTCTGCTGCTGCCTCTCTCGCCTCCCCAAACACACACACACACACGCACACACTCCCCATCCTTTGTCCATCCATTGCTCCATTTTCTCTCTCTCCAGCCACAGAAACACTGAGGTCATTTAAATAACAATCAGCAACTTCACGGTTCTGTCGCTACATCCTCTGACTGCTTAAGATTTATTAATTAATAATCATTAATAATAAATGTTACATATAGGCTGTGTTTATTGATTTAAACATGTCCAAACAAAGTAGATTTTGACACATATACGCAAATTGGTGGTGTTTCATCAATCATTTGACCATCCATGTTCGAAGTCTGCGGCCGTGTCATCCACAACACCGTTCGCTGTAGGCATTACGTAATCACATAGGCTCTGTTGATTGACGTTACTATGGCAACCGCGTCTGCAGGGATCCACACAGATGAGAGAGTCTCTGGAAACTGCGGCGTTCAGCGCCACGGTGGCTCCTACGGTAGAAGGTGCACTGCAGTGGGCGGGGCCTGAGCACGTGCTGCAAGCCTCGTGCCGAATCCGATACATTAAAGATCGCCGACCGCACGCGCGCGCACACGCGTACGCACACACACACACGCGCACGCACACACACACACACACACACACACACACACACACACACACACACACACACACACAC
>JBBPCS010000855.1:14143550-14168231 GCA_037974645.1 Hollardia meadi
CACACACACACACACACACACACACACACACACACACACACACACACACACACACACACACACACACACCATGCCATCTCTGGTCCATAATGAGGAAATGACATTCAGCAGAGAGCTGCATCTGTCTCTGTGGCACACACAGTGTCTGGGCCAGATCTCACTGTCAGCCTCCTCCTAGTGGATGAGAGAGAGAGTAATTGAGCTGCATTTTCCCTCTCTGCTTCGCTACTCTTTCCCCTACTCTCGTCTCCTCTCTCTGCATTTATGCTGACCTGTTCATATTACACACCTCACTGCTTTCACTCACCGCGTCTTTATCTCGGCTAAGTAACGGTGCAGAAGAGGCAGACAGATTAAAGACGAGGCTGCATGTGCGGCGATGCGTTATACTTCTTTGTCTTAGGTTTGTAGTGCATACTAGAAGGTATACACAACGTATGGCAGACAGGAGCTCGAGGCAGTGAGCCTTCGATCAATACTCCTGAGGAAGAACCATGTGAGTTGGGCCGATCAGCTTTCAGCTATACAGTTTCTGGCGTCGCCTCTTGCTCCGTCGTACACTCTTCCGTTTTATTGCATGCTCTGTATTCGCTTCCTTTGCTGTTTACTGCTTATTTATCAATCTAACAGAAATGGAGGAATGAGAGTTGTTTGCCATGCATGTTCTCTCTCCTCAGTCTGTCACTAGTCATCTGTAGTTGGCGTCTTATATAACCCTCTAGACCTGCAGGGCCATTATGAAATAAAGCTGGCAACCCAGGGAGCAAGAAACACCACTGAACACACTTAATGTCTCACAACTTTTCTTGGCTTCTGGGTAGAATTCCTTTTATGTCTGGCTGAAGTTTAGGGGGCTTTGGAGCAGCAAAAACACTTCATGACATGTTCAACTTCGTACTGCAACAACAAACTAAGTGCCCACATCTTAAACATTGCTATTATAAAGTCAGTTGATGGTTCTGCAATACCCACTGGTGACTTAATTTTAATTTCCTCTGATTAAAGCTAATACTGTTGAATAACTAATAATAAACAGTAGTATGTATTTTCGCTGCCCTGAAGACAGGATGTTATCTCTTATGTTGGTGTGATGTATAGGGGAACAGCCTTTTTGTTTTGTTTCTTTACAAAGTAATAAAGTGGGTTCGGGGGGGAACTCAAAGTATTTTACAGGATCCCCTCTGACATACTAAATCCTAACATAGCTTTTGTGATATCTGCATATTAATAAAATAACCGGCCTGCTCTGATGGCAGGATGTTTATGTCTTGAGGAGGAATAAATTACAGGGGGTTTTTTTGTTTAAAAAAAAAACTCCTCTCCTATTAGATTAGATATTAATATAGTTTCTTGTATGTGTCTGCATTCCGTAAAAAGAACTACAAGTTTACTGCAGGTCTCAGTTGGTTCATGAGGAAGCGGAGAACACAAGCAGAGTAACAGAATAACAAAGTTCAGTCATCCTGTAATTGGCCTGCTCAGAAGGCAGGTTGCATTATTTCTTAAGGAGGAATTAAATGTGTACAATGGCTGATGTCTGTGGTACGATAAAGAACATAAGGTGGTCTTTGTCTTTTGTGTGTTATTGTTTTGTTTTTTTTAAATAAAAATTTACAGTGTGCTCACTGTGTTCAACACATCTGTCTTTAAATAATGCTCGAGTGGTGTTTAGTTAACTCTCCTCTGCTATAGTAACAAATACTGATGTAGATTTGTGGTATGTTCGTGACATATTTAAAACTACAAATAGGTCAGTTACTTTCATGAGGAAGCACAGAACAACAAACTGAAACAACCGATACAAATAACAAAGTTCAGCGGCCTGCTGAAATTCAATTACACCATAAGATCTGCTCGACATTACGGGAAAAGCAGTGATGTCTGGAGTACAGCCACACAGTGACATGGCAAACTTTCACTTTGACTTTGGGAAAATGTTGTGACTAATGCCAGGCTACAGTAGCCTCCAGGTGTTAAAACCCCTCAGACTAAGAACTGTACATGCTGTCTGAAATGAGCAGCCTTGATGTGCATCAAACAGTCTGGTGCAGTAATAAGAGCTGAACACTTCACCATGATGCCGGGACGCACGTCAATACTTCCAGCTGATAAAGTGAGACTGCAGCGCAAAAAAAACTGGCTACACATTGGTCGGAGCGGCTGAGCGCCGCTTCAGCAGCTCAGGAAACAAAAAACCTACCTTTTCAGGTTGTTACGTTATAAATCTGTTGTTTCTGGTGGAGACATCCTCGCTGCTCTTTTCACCGAGGTCATTCCGGGCTTGGGTTGGACGAATTGGCCCGTAATGAGGTGGGAGGGCGAAGCAGGAACCCGCGATGCGCTGGAGACACCGTGTCGAGGTGAGGGAGGGTTTGGCTTCGGCCAGGGGGAGAGGAGAGAGGAGGAGGAGGAGGGGCTGCACCTCCTTCACCTTCTCCACCTCCTTCTGAACCTTCTGCACTCAGGACTTTAAAGTAGGGTGTGATCTTTTGCTCTCCATCAGTGGTTTGACTGTTTGGAAGTACAACTTTTCAGCATTGGTTGAAACCCATGATGGCCACACTTTTGCTTTTAACACTTTATCTGGACATTCAATATGTACTTCTTTTTTTTCCCCTTTTGTGTCATGCTGCCCTCTACTGCTCCGTCAGCATTATCTGCTCCAACATCTGCATCGTGCCCAACATAATGTAGAAAACACCTCCGTCCTATAGGCATCCTACTCTGCACCTGTACATCAATTGTAAACATGTTTACATGTTAATATTTCTGAGAGTGTCTGGACATTCATGGTACGACAATAGATCTTTCATAAAGCATTTTTAAAAATTGTTTTATAGATTAAAGCTTTTAAGTAAGAATTTTTCAAAGCATTAAATCTCAAAGAACAAAACTAGCCTCTGTTACTAATATGAAGTGTTTGTAAAACATTCAAACACTCATAGGCATGCATATATTGGACCCTATTATAATTCAAGTTATTGTTTTAAAATGTTAGCATTGCTCATACAGTATATGACACAATCGAGAGGGAGCCGGAGAGATGAGTCCTGACATTGTTTTCATATATTTCTGCACTGTATTCTCTGTATAAAGCTGAGCATCTCTGACTAGAGGCCATATTATGTCAGGCAGTGGTCAAAGAAGTTTTAAGATCCTTTTCTTAAAAGCACTAAAATACTCCACTACAAGTAAAAGGTCTGCATATAAAACCTTAAGAAAGAAAAAAAGTAAGTATTATCAGCAAAATGTACTTTACGTATCAAAAGTAATTTATAACTGCTATATTATTTTATTTTATTTATTTTTTAACCGATTTTATAGCTGAGCATCTCCAGATGGAGCTACAGTATGAAATCTCATATAAAGCCTCTCAATTTCCAGAGCAGCGTCATGACGCATTGTGAGAGAGGCCACAGTTGCCTCCCACAGGCAGACTGATGCCAAACTAGTGGAGTCTGACATGACTGTGTCCCCGTGCAGGGAGCCCACACATCCAGCCTGTTCATGTCATTGAGGATTAACAAGACCTGTCCCCGTTCAAAGGTTTCTTCTCGTGGAGTGTGTCAGTTAAAGCTGACAGCATCCCATAGTTGTGCACCTGTTGTATTCTGTTGGCTTTTTTTGTATTTAATTGTTTTCTTTAGTTTTGGATCAAGAAGAATATATTAAAACTTAAAACTGTATGGCCAGGATCAGAAAAGCCTTACCTTTTGTTAAAGCTGATGTCATTTCCTGACAATGCGCTTATATGGGGAGTATCACAACTGAGCAGACATGTTAACAAAATCGAAGGTTTAAAGAATAATATCTTAAGAAAATCGTAGGCTACCAAACTGACATTGTGAATGTCACAGACGACCAACTTAATACATTCTTGACCTTTGTGAACATGCCTCAAAAGTTCAAATACATCATTACTCTGTAATCAACCTATTTCACATGAGTGCATGCCAAATGGACTCAAGAGAGCAAACCAATCTAAAACACTGATGAAAGGACTCACATAATTCTAATGTAGACTTCCGTTCTCTGAAGTGGGTCCCTTAATTGACCATCTTCTCCTCGCATACAGTACTAAACCTCCCAACATATTTATAACAAACAAAGCCATCATAGATAGATAGATAGATAGATAGATAGATAGATAGATAGATAGATAGATAGATAGATAGATAGATTAAGAGTGACATTGATATTTTATTTACAGTGTAAAGTTTTATTAAATCAGCTTAACATGTGCTCGATGTGCAGTGTAATATTTCATAAAAAACTATACAACTCAGTAATGTAATTTATCAAGAATACAAACTTTATCACACAATATCTCTTTCAGCTGCCTCACACTGCCCCACAAAGCAGCTTTGTCATGCAGGACATAACAGTAACACTTAGAAACGTTCAGCATTGAACTTGGCTGCGCTGTCCCACGTGGGACTGGGCTGCTGTATTTTGTCACTGATGGTGGAGACATTGGAGAGGCTCTCGGGTTTGTCCAGGTCAGGCAGGTGCCAGTGGATGAAGATCAAATACGTGAAAGTACCTATAACACCTCCAATAAGTGGGGCCACCAGAGGTACCCAGAACCAGTAGTTGTAACACCTGGAGTGCAGACACCCAGATTTTAGTTAAAGCTACATTAATCATTATTTTTATATAATAAAATTTATTATTATTATCACTAAACTCTGAAGCCATGTCTCAAATTCACACACATTAGAGTATTTAACATTTGAGGAATAACACAAAAGCCATATGGGATTATAACATATAGAGCAACAGACTGCATCGTGGAACAAACAGGTCATATCAGATTATCTAAACTGACACTTGTTCCTTTGATCCTTCAAACAGCTCTAACATCTGATAACCCCTAACACACATGCTTTTCTGAGAAACACAGGGTCAAAGGCCTGTTAGAGTGGCAAACAATGTCCCCCTTCAAATGTCATCATGAGAGTTTGAATGAATTGTGTAGATTCATCAGCAAGGCTTTAACATTTTAAATAAGAAATATGCATTCTTAAGTTATCTGCATGGTGACGTTTTGTGTTTATGTGCATGTGTACTGTATATGTAAAATAAGATACTTACGTGAAGACCTCTGTGCCCCAGCCTGCAGTCAGCGTAAAGAGGCGTGGCCCCAGGTCCCGAGCAGGATTTATTGCAGCACCACAGTTACCGGACATTGACATGGAGATCCCCAGGACGATTGCTGCCACTATAGCAGGAATCAGCTCTGAGGGAGCAGGGGTATTTCTCTTTTCATCCAAACCCAGGATGCACAACATCAGCATGCCAGTGCCCACTACCTAATAAAAGTGCAAATTCAGAAATTATGATTTCTGAAGAGCTGTTAAAGTAGGCTTTCTGATTAAAGTTTACACAAATCCTCCTACTGACCTGGTCAAGGAAACTTCTGCCCAAAGTCAAGTACTCTGAGGGATATGTGGCAAATATAGATGCTGTCTCTTTTGGACCATATACAGTCAATACTCCTCCACTGAAGTCCATTATAGCATCTGAGACATAGTGTAAAAAATAACAAAGAAAAGCAGATTTGAAAAGATAAAGTTAAAGTGTCTGAAGTGTTCTATTACTGGCTGCTGCATAAGCTATGGGTGCAAAAATGACCCATAGATTTACCATTGAGATCTGCTGACTGTGAGGCCCATAGCTTTTCGTCTCGCCTAATTTTCATACAATCCCAACTCCCAAAAAAGTTGGGATGCTACGTATGAATTCTGAATTTTGATTCCAGCAACAAGTTTCAAACAAGTTGGGAAGGTGCAACAAAAATGCAGGAAAAGTTGTGGAATGATTGCTAAGATGGATATTACTACATGGGCTTAGGAACACTTCAAAAAGTTACCATACAAAGCAAAAGTAATATATCTGCAACTGTCCGGAACAATCCGGAAATGCTGCCGACTTCTGGACTTCTCTCGGCCTGAACTCATCTGAGATGGTTTTACGCAAAGTGGAAAAGCAACATATGCTGCCATCCAGACGATGTCTTTTCAGGGACATCTGCTTATTTTAGCAAGACAATACCAAACCACATTCTGCATTCCGAGTACTAGACTGACCTGCCTGCAGTTCAGACCTGTCTCCCATTAAACTATTTAATTAAAAGTGTGGCACACAAGTGTAAACCCACTGTGACTTACTTACAATCAGACTTCTTTTTGCAACCAGTGGAGTCGCCCCCCTGCAGGCCATTACAAAGAATGCAGGATACATTATGAAACGCATAATATGACAGCGGAGACTTGAAGAACAGTTGAAGTCGTACGTCATGCAAGAAAGGATACGAATTTCATTTTCAAAACATCAGCAATTAGTGTCCTCAGTTCCAAACACTTGCTGAATGTTATTAAAAGAAAAGGTGATGTAATACAGTGGTAAAAACGCCCTGTCCCAACTTTTTTTGGAATGTGTCGCAGGCATCAAATTCAGAATATGTGTATATTTACAAAAAAAAACCAAAGTTTGCATTGTTTTTTTATTTACTTTTGACACAGTGTTCCAACTATTTTGGAATAGGGTTGCACTCAGTTTCTTTTGTGTCTTTGTGCTCATGCATTTGTTATACAACATATTTCTGCTCTCATTTATTCCAGTCTTTTTAAAAAAATTTTTATTAATCACCCGTCTGTACGTCAATGATGAAGTGTTTTAGGCGCCAGAAAGACATACCATAGTAGACCAGGTAGACAAGCCCCGATGCTACGTAAGCCCCCAGCAGCTGGGAGAGGCAGTAGGGCACCAGCCTTCGCCAGGGCACCTGGCCCAACACACAGAAACTCAGAGTCACTGCTGGGTTCAGATGAGCACCTACAGAGAAAAATAAGAAGGAAGATGAAGACAGGGAGGAGGAAGAAAGAAGTGAATTACGCTGAGAGAGATTGAAGGTAATGAAATCTCAGATTATTTGTAGCCATATAGAGTGTCACTAAGATTATTTGTATTCTTGTAGACATCAGTCACAGCGAGTGAAGACGTTGAAAAGCTGGACAAGGCCTCTTTGCAGAGAGTGCCATACAGGAGTGCAATAAATCTCAAATGCAATGTAATGGAAAAGTAATAACTCAGAGTGTGAGGGAGGAATGTGAATACTGCTATTGTATGTTACTGTATATTAATATCTCAAGGATGCCAGTTGACTGTGATATCATACTGAATTAAAAGATTTTACCACAGGAATAGTTAATGTCTATTTCATTTTATTTTTTTATTTTTTTATTTACCTGTGATGCCCTTGGTGAGATACATAGCTGACATCACACCCACAGAGAAAGCCATGTTGACTGACAGGAACTGGCCTTTAGTCTCTCTGCTTGTCTTCACCTGCGCTGCAGCGGAGCAGCCAAAGAGCTTCACAGCAGATAAAGAGGGCAAAGTGAGTGACAGAAAGTCAGCAGAACTATATTGTATGTATATATATATATATACTGTATATATTGCACCTCAGGGGAACAACAAACAATCTCTGCATGGCCAAATATCCAGACATCAAAGCTCAGCATCAACAGATACAGGCAAAGGTGCGCAGGCACCTTTTTGAAGTGCCTTATCGCTCTTATGTGATTGTTTAATTATTTATAGGTTAAACAAACTTATCAGAGATAAATTTGAGGTCATTAAAATTTTATCAATTCCGTCTCTCGTGAACTTTGACTTCTTATCTAAATGGCCATAGGAACGATCTCTCACTGAACCCCACAGATGAGAGGACTACAAGTAAACAGACATGTGCAGTAAGGCTTTTTCAGATGAAACTTTCTGCCCTATAATTCACTAATTGACATTGTTATATTATGTATTTATTAAAGCTCAGGGTGACATTAAAGCGAGGTATGCATACTGATTAATGTAAATGCCTGGAGGACTAGATTGAAGTTTTTTTGTACCAGTAAAATGATGACATATGGAAGGCCTGGATGGTCATGCCAGTTCAACGTGGATCTAAATGACTTCATATTATGGATTAAAATAAGGTATGTATTTAAAATGTTAGAAAAAAATATTATTAGTTCATTAATGTTTTGTGCTGACGTTTCTTTTTGAGGAAACAAAAGACTGTAAACTGACTAAATCAAAAATAGGAATTAAAACTCTTCACCACTCTACATCTTAAGTGAATAAAACTGGGAAACATGATGTAAATCACGGTATCACCTTGATTGTAGTTTAATAATTTACCTTTGCTTTTTGAAAGCTGTCATATGTAACATGAATATTCAAAAAAATAAAAAAAGAGCCCAAATCATATGTACAATATTTGCATTTAGTTTGGTTCATGGGAAGAATTAAATGCAAAATATTTCAAACTTTGAGGCGGCTTTACTAATACAATGACAAAAGGAGTTTTCATGTGATAGCCAGTGATGAGTTTACACAAGATTTCTTAAAATCAATAAATTAAATTAAATCAATCAATCAATCAATCAATCAATCAATCAATCAATCAATCAATCAATCAATCAATCAATCAATCAATCAATCACTAATCATTAAATTTAAGGGCATAATATACAACCTATATTACTCACACGTCCAATGTAACCAAAACTAAAAACAAAAACGTAAATGAAATATTCTTCAATATTTAAAAAAATTACATAAAAAAAAATTACATTACAAAATCGAAAAAATGATGATGTTTTTCACTTTTTTTTGGGTGGGATTCAAAGAAACCCCAAATACTCTGAAAACTGGGTAGCTCTAGTTAGTTCGCTTACCAGCAAAATGAAAGTTCCCAAGAACTCAGCCATGCATTCTCGCACCAGGACATTCCTCAGTCTGAAAGCACGTAGTTTCAACATTGCTGGAGTAAAATCCCTCTTCACTGAAATCTGTCTTTGTTGTCAGACAGAGCAGTTGACGGGCTGTCTTGTCTGTCCAGGAGCAGATGTGGTGGTGTCAGTAACAGAAGTGTCAATGCCAATACCAAAAATGTTTTCTGTCACAACTTCCACCTGGGCATCTGAGGACTGTATCCCACCTATCAGGGGGGGTGCTACACATCGGTGGTGGATGAGTCGAGTCCCGCCCCCCACCCCTCCCCCCCTGATATGTGAAGCGCTTTGAGTGCCTTGAAAAGCGTTATATAATTCCAATCAATTATTATTATTATTATTATTATCTGCCTTCTCTACCTCCCCAGCTGGTCTAAACCTATTACTCATTTATTGGGCTGTCACACCTGCAGATTAGCTGATGCAGAGAGCATATTGTTCCTCAGCTGTTAGAGGTTGCTCGAGGCCATAAAAACAGTCCGATTATGTGTTGACAGCACTGATAGAGGGCAATAAAAAACAGAACATACAGCAGAGAAAACTGTTCAAGAAACCAGTTACAAATATTTTTGATAAACAAAAATCTGTGTTTATGTTTTTTATCGTCTTCTACACAGTCGTCAATCTGTGTCAGGTCCACTGAGAGATAGACAACAAGACAGACAGTGCTAACATACTGAATAAATAGAAATACACCATATCTATTAGAGCTCAGCCCATCAACACAACCAGAGATTTACCCTATATGCAATACTCTGTATACACAGCAGTTGTAAACTTTTAAGAAATGCATACAGTTGTTTGTATAGAAATGGTGATCTGAGTTTGTGACTTGAACTGGAGTCACACTTGTAATCTGAGGCTCGTCCTCTAAAGACTTGAGACTCAACTTGGACTTGGCTTGGATCTGGGACTCACAAACAGTTTTTATTTCGTTTTTGGTGCAATAACATGGTGAACTGAATCTCATTCCCTTTCCACATTTTGATTAGTGTTTGTTTGCTTGTCACACTTGTTCGCATAGAGCGCACAGCTTTGTGTGATAAATGGTTAGATAACTTAATTATCCATGTTCTGCTGCCACCACCGACCTTTTAGGTTACACTGGGTTTCAGAGGCTAGACACATAGATTTTAAGCTGTCATTAGTTGGTTCATTGTACTAAATGTGGTTGTAGCCTACTCTGATATTGGAAAATACTGTTGGTTGCAGTTTGATATTATTGCATGCCTAAAAATGATACCGAAATGTTCCTGTTACCCTGAGTAACATTAGTCTGTATAAGTTTTTAGCCACTCTAAGCTGGGCTAAGCTATACTATGCTAAGCAGCATTATCTTAGAACCAGTTCTTCTCTCCCTGTGCTTCCAGATGGATTACAAAATGGCAGCTATATTAAGATTAAGCAATTGACAAGTGAGTCCTTTCTTCTTGGACCTTGGACCTTGGACAATGTTTGGGCTGTACTGTAGCTGCATGTCCATATAACAAGGCAAAACACAGTATGCAATGCAATATGATATACCAAAAAACTAATCAATACGGAGAATATATGTAATAATACAGTAGCTTACATGCTTTGAATTTCTTAGATTAGCTATGCAGTGTTCTAAGCAGACTGGATAGCACGCAGCAGATGATAGAACAACCAAAGATTTGGACTTGGACTTGCCCCTTTAAGACTGAAGACTCAACTTGGCCTTGCAAACTTGTGAGAATCTCTGGGATATACTCTTTATTCTCTATTAAAGAACCAGTATACCTCTCAATAAAATTTTACGTATAAACCACAACAATAGTGAAATGGAAGCCTAATAAATCCTGGATATTGAGAATTTAAATGTCAAAACTGGTAAATGATCTCCATGCTACAGCTACATAAATGTAGAAAATACTATTTCCGGTGTGGTGAAACATTAATTGTTGAGCGTTAGGTAAGATGGCTGATAGGGAAGCCCCTCTCATCATCCGAGAGAAAGATGTCACCATAACCCTCTCAGTGAACTCTGGACTCCTAATGGATTATGTAACCCAAATAATTGCTGTGCAGGAGTAAAGAAAAGGATTACTGCTGAAAATTGTTCGGAGAGGCACATGACAGTGGCGCGAAAACATGTGTTGACATCAGATAAGATAAGATAAGAAGCTGTGTCCTAGCTTGTGAAAGCTCTTTGATTTCTTTCATTTTCACTACTATTTCATATGAGAACAGACTGGTAAATATTTGAGTTAGGGGATTTGAGTAAAAAATAAGACATCTTATCATATCTACTTTTGTAGAGTATCACCATTTGGTGTAATGTATAAAAGGACAGATACCTTGACCGCACTTTGTCTTCAGGGCTCTCTCTGTGAACTGATAGAAAGATAATCCTATCATATATCACTCTATCTCCCTCTGCTGGACATAAGAATGAGAAGCATCACTTTAAGTTAGGATTTATTAAAAAGCAATATAAACTTCAAATGCAGTTGGCTTCTATTTACAATATATTACAACAAGTGTTTTCATTTACACGTGTCATATTAACTTTTAACTGATCAAACCATCTGTTACAGAGGTTGGTCTACTTGATAAATGTATGAGCCATCAATGCACTTTAATCATGGCTGGTATGGAAATATCCCAGGCCTTGAGGTAGATGTAATTCCATAGATAAAGTGAAGAAAAATACACACTTTTGACCTGGTCACCGAGATTATATTTCCTTTTGGACTTTGTAATAATGACTACTGGCATTAGGCCCAAATAGATGCTTGTGGATGACTTTTGGTTTCTTGTCCGTCATCAGTCACTGAGCTTTAGTGTGCACGAAGCACCTCAATAATCCTCACATTTCCAGGTGTTTAAGTGGGCGGCGTAGCATCACGTCTACAGGCCCAGGGGGCAGTCTTCTGATTAAAGTCCAGGCCTCCAGACGTCTCATCCCTGTCATGCTCACACCCTCAATTTCTAGGACCTCATCACCAGGACACACTTTGTCAACAGGACCTCCTGAAAGGGACAATTCAAGAGAAGGATTTAAGAAAAACTTTTCTGTATATAACTCGAAGCAGTCATAATAAAAAGGTAATGCAGTATGTGTATGTTAATTGAATATAAAATGTTAATTCTGATTGGGCTGAAGTATAAATGAACCCAACTTGTCTTTCTCTTTTCTGCCTATTTACAAAGAATCAAGCCACGTTAAAGAAAAGGCAATAGTCACACTACTGTTATTGTCTTTACAATAAATTTCTTTCATTTTATTTGTCAGTAGAATTACAGTAAAGTAGAAGTAGTTAGTAGAATAAAACCGACACTTCATAGATTTTTTTTTACTTTGTTGAGAATATTGAGAGACAAGTTACACTGTATGTGGATATCTGTCCATAAACTTTTGTGTATTTTTGGTGTTTTTTTGTGGTTTGGGCTCTGATTAAAAGAATCCTTTGACACTGTAGTAATCAATGGTATTTCATGCAATTGTGTGCTTCTCCCCTAATGTACATGCCTAACTTCACAGATGCTCTTGTGGTCAAATGGGAGCAAATCTCTGCAGTCAGTTTCCAAGATATTGTGGAAAGACTTCTCAAACAGTGGAGTGTTATAGCTGTTGCATTAATGCTCATGGGTGTGGAATGAAATGTTCAACAATCGCATATAAGAGCAAAGTACAGGTGTCCACATACTACATCTGGATGTCAACACTCTTTTTGCCATCGAATGTATTTTATATTTAATTTTAGATTAAATGATGTTCAAATCTCTGCGTTCCTCTGTGGAGATCTTAAATATTGAGCTTCAGTTCTCACCCTGGAAGATCTTCTGCACTGTGAGTGGTTTGTTCTCCAGACCGGAGCCAACACCTCCCTGCAGGCTGAAGCCCAGATCCCTGCTGTTCTTCTCCAGATGCACACACACACGCTGACCTGAGAAAGCAGGAAAGCAGGAAAACACACTTTAAATGCTGCAGATTTTGGAATAATGTCTTTTAGTGCCCAGGTAAAATATGACCTCTGACCTGTCTCAGTGAACTGAGTCTGTGTTGGTCCAGGATTATTTCTCTGTTCTCTCCCCTTGGCACTGCTAATTCCTCCCCTCCTCAGGACCACCACCCCCATATTCCGAGTC
This sequence comes from Hollardia meadi, assembly GCA_037974645.1. NCBI lineage: Eukaryota > Metazoa > Chordata > Actinopteri > Tetraodontiformes > Triacanthodidae > Hollardia > Hollardia meadi. The sequence continues at coordinate 14,156,465 of JBBPCS010000855.1, forward strand.
TTTGCTCTTCTCAGGATCCTCAGGGCCTCCCAGTGGACGCAGTCGCACAGTGATGTGCCATTAATTGACAAAACCTGGTCCCCTTCCCTTATGGAGCCTTCCTGGGCTGCCACACCTGAATGAAACACCTTGTGAACCTGAGAAGAAGACATCCAGAGACAAATGAAGAGACTGAGTATAATGCATTTACAATGTAGATATTTTTCACAAGAAAAGCGGGTATTTCCTCACAGTGACTGGCTTGTTCTGGTCTACACCTCCTGCCACACTGAAGCCCAGTCCCACTCCCACCTCCTTATGGAGAACCACCACCTGCACATCATCGTAGTCCTACAAATAGGGAAGGAAGAGACAAAGAAATTAATGACATTTTTCACATTTTGAAATTGAGAGCAGAAAAGATGTAAAAGAGAGGGAGGGGAATATGTTCCAAACTGAATTTGAACCCTGGACTGTACGGCTGTTAGATGGAGAGTAACCTTAGTCACCAAGATCACATCAGGCGGAGCCTTCTTTTGAAATAATTGAAAGAAGGAAGTCAACACAATCAGGTTCAGATGTTGCTGCTTTGAGTTTGAGAAGCATACAGTTTTTGACCATGCTCTTCGAAATGTTTGTATCAGATTTTGTATTTTTTGTGGAACATTTTGGTTTATATTTGGTGTTGGACAACAATGGACAACAACTAGTAAGCTGTAAAGAGCTGTATAAACTTCAGCCCTTCAGTGGCTTTTTAAGTTTAACAGTTTGCATCCTCATCAATACCAATATCTATATCTATAGTAATATCAATATTAGATGTAATGTATTCCTGTAAATCATATCTAAACACTTGTTCTTGCCAAGCAAAGAGCTAATTGAAATGACCAGTGCAACTGTAGCCAGTGAAAGATTATTGCTTCAATACCACAATTTCAAAACTACAGCAAAGCATGTAAAAAGTTATTGGTGCCCAGCTGTTTGTACCTGCAGGTTGCCGTCCCCCAGGCTCCTGACATCCTCCAGCAGCCTGTCGAGCTCCTCACTGGGCAGCACAGAAACACAGGAAAGGGCCGACATTTCGGAGCTCAGCGAGGCAGACCGCTGGCCTGTAGACTGCCACTCATCGCTGTCATTCTCTGACTCATAGTCAACTCCAGCAAAGTTACATAGGTCTGAAAGACTACATAGAGGAAAGACAGGAGTTCGGGGGGTCAAAAACTGGAAGGAATACTTCCATCGAGCCAGAAATCTGATAATATAAATATAGTAGTACCCACCTGACACAGAAGCTCCTGTGGTCCGACTGACTCATGTTACTAGTAATGGTCACAGAGGACTCCCCAGAGTCTGAGTCATAGTTTGAATCCTCATCCTTCTGAGTACTTTCATCATCATCCTCAGAGTCATCTTCGTCATTCCAGACCTTAATCTTTGTATTCAAGCCAGCTACCCAAGCATTCAGGTCCCACACAGATTGTTTCTTCCTATTTGGATAGGCTGCGTCGACATCAGGAGAGATGCGACTGGGGATGTCGCTGTGGGACGAAGAGGCGAGGGGACGATGGAGAAGTGGGGAATCTGGTATGGGAGTTTTGGCTGCTTGTGTGAGGACAGAAGTGCTTTTATTTTCACTGTCTGCAATGGGACTGGTGTTTTCTGGTTGTACGGAAGGTGAAAGAAAGGGCGAGTTGGTTGGAGTATTTGTTGGAGTCTTGTCTTCATCACCAACAAGTGATGGTGTTGTTTTCTGCACCCCAGCAGAAGTGTCACTGGAGTTGGACAGTGGCGAGTATGGTGGTCTCTTGCTTGCCTCCTCAGGGCTTGAGACTTTGGAGAAATCTGCTTCGTCTATGTAAAAGTCTCTACGCCATCTTTGGTCTCCTCCATTTAGTGGGATTTCCAGTGTATTCTTAAGTCTGGAATATTTATGAAAATCTTTAGCAGAATTGTTACCGTTATCTTTTTCCTTTCCTTCTTTTTCAACAGAATCATTCCCTTCTTTCTCTTTCCTCCCTAAACTTAGTCCAACCTTGTCCACTGATAAAGACCTTCCTGGCCCGAACTTCTTTCCTGATAATGTCGCTTTCTCCTCAGTTTTCTCACCCGCCTCCTCTCCCTCTTTCAATCCCTCCCACATGTCTCTCAATCCACCTATTGCTTTTGCTGACCCACTCTTTTTTATTCCATCATGAGCCCTGCTGAGTTGTGTTGGCACAGAAAAGGTCCGTCTTGGCAGGACCTGTCCTGTAGCCAAACCCTGGGATCTCTGTGTCAGGGCCTCAAACTGATTGATCTTATTTTTCACACTGGCTGCAGAGGGCACCGACAACAGCTCTGGGAATTTCTTCCTCTCTATTGTTTTTATTGTGATCGTTTGTGGGTTTAACTCAAACACATCTTCATCTGTACTGTTGCCCTTCAATTCAGTCTTTTCTTTTGCTCCATCATTTGTGTTTTTCTCTTTTCCCTGCTCTTTAAAACCCACAGTTCTTTCTCTCTGTGTCCTATTTATTCCATTAGTCTTAGCATTTTCTTCTCTTTGGTTCACATTGCCCTGATCCTTACTTCCTCTTCCTCCTCTCTCGCTCAATCCAGACAAATCTCTCAAAGAGACCGATCTGTCTTCTTCTGAGAAAGTGCTTGGCTGTGGAGGGGCTGTAATTCCTCCTGCAGCCCTTGTAGATCTTATCTGAGCTGCTACAGTATACCTACTCCTCGCTCTATCCAGAGACCTCGTGCCAATGTCCTCTAACGCTCTACTCCAGTGAACTCCTCTTTCCTCTGAAAACCTGCCATGGGTCTGTCCTTGCCACTGTCCCCTTGACAGTCTCTCACTGGTCCATCTTGTCCCTGGAGAAGCATAAGTCTCAGTATCTTTTTGTGTCCAGGTGAATGATTTCTTGCTTTGCACTGGACTAAGACTGCTTTTGTCTCCTGATGAGAAACGTCTGGGGAAGGTTCCCCCTGCTGTCCTCTCATATGACCTCAGCTGTGGCGAAATGAGTAAGTCTGTGGCTGTTTCTTTGTGATAAGACAATACAGGCTTAGAGAAGTCCCTAACTTTGCTACAATCCTCCGTTTTACCAAAACCAGCTGACCCGTAGAGTTTCTCTATCCGCTGCAATATACTCTGACCCCCTTTGGGCCCAAACGTTGTAGCTGTCCCTCTGAAATCAGAGCCAGGTCCAGACTGGGACCTTAACCTGGAGGGGAGAGAATTACCCCTACTAGCCCTGTCCAAAGTCTGACTCATGTGACTCACGTGGTTCCTCTCTTGACCATCATTACTTGTACCTACAGAGTTATAGGCCTGCACTGAAGACATCACCCTGCCTCTCACACCTTCACCTCCTGTCGTTCTTTCATCCAAGCCTTCAGCCTGTTTGCTGAGGTCCCCTCCTCCTCTTTTGGTTGACAACATGAACATACCAGCCCTTTTGTCCCGATCAGGGCTTCTTTCCCCTGTTCTCCAGTCTAAACTCTTACTTCTACTTGGCAGGTTGTATCTCCTCCAATCTGTCCTGCCGCGGCTTTCAGATGCAGGGTTACAGATACCATTTCTGTCAGTGCCAAACTCTGCGATTGTTTTGTCTGCTGAGCCATTCTGGTTCAGCTTGGTGGATAATTTATGGCCTGATGTTTTATTCTCTTCACAATTACCTTTGACACTCCTGGCTTCATAACCAGCAAATGTATGATCCTCCACTTTGTTTGTAACATTTGTTCCAGTATGTGTTCCATATCTTTCTCTTTCTCCAACTTCCTCAGTGATCTCCCTCCTGTCCTCAAAAATACCTCTGGTTTTCCGAACACCTTGCCTGCGAGTGAGACTGTAGGACGGAGAGTTAGCTGAGCGTACAGTGAAGCGTGCTCCTGTCCTCTCCTTGTTGTACTCACTCGCTGGAGTAGGGAGCAAAGACAAGTCCATTGTCCAAGAGTAAACAAAGTTAATGACCACCTGTCAAGTGCCAAATCCCAAAAAGAGAGCAGAAGAATGAACTTGATATTTAAGCGATTCCAAGCAACTGTCTTTTAGACTGCAATCTGGAAGCAGTTTCTCTTTATATTGCAGGTTTGAGTGTGGAAACCAGCGAAACAATGGCGCAATTAGAGTACTTCTATTAGTTTCTTGCACAGAAACAAATCCTGCATTTAAAAGCTTGACATTTAAATGACGCTCCTGATGACTCTCTGTTTTGTTGTCTAGAAGAAGTGACTCCTCTGTGTTCCCCTGGTTGCTTCCTTGTCGTTCTGTCCCTTGGAGTCTTCAGTTCCCAGGCACAACTTCAGGGAACAGCTCCTGTTGCCTGCCAAGCATAAAAAAGTACATCCTCAGAATGGATCGGGCTGGAATGTTGTATTATATGTGGACTGTGGTCGCTCTAGCTCCTCAAAATGGTCAAAACGCATAAGAGTGGTTGAGGACAATGAACACAGCATGTCACAGAGAAGCTTAAAGTGGACAGTGAATGAAGATATGAATTTGTTAAGAGGAGGCAAAAACAGAACAAAAGATAAAGCATGACAGCCAGGGAACCAGAAACAATATATACTCATTTCAAGTCCCTGTGAGTTATGTCATTTTGCAAGACGTCCCTGCCCTCCTAACATTCCCCTCACAGTGAGTCAATGAGCCCATTCACAGAACAGTGGGACAAGTTGTACACACATATTGCAATGACTGTTTACACAAGCAACACACTCATGACTACCTGTCAACGTCAGCTAAACCTCGACCAAAAACTGGAAAAACTCACCAAACAGCAATCCAGCCAGCAAAACAATGTATTAAAGTGGCACAATAAGTCTCTGTGCAGCGTGTATCGATCTCATACAGTCAAAGAAAGACAATGACAGACTGAAACATTGTTGCAGTCGATTCGGGTGCAAATTATCAGATAAGCTGGACAAAGATGAGGACAATGAGGTCAATTTGATTTACATACAGCCTACTGAGAGAAAGATAGCATTACCGATCATCATGGGATATCTAAGTTTACAGCCACACACAACAACAACGGGTATTGTCAGTAAGACGGTGAAACAATCTTTGATCATTAAGTCATAATTAGGATCCAATCATGTTTATTGACATCAAACACAAATACAGTAAGCTGTTGGTTCACTCTACAAATACAACAGGACAGGGGAGTTAGATAAGCACTGCCTGTATGATTAAATGAAACATTTTATGAAGAATTTAACTTTGGGAGACAGTCTGTGTGGTGCTTTCCAGTGCAGGTGAGTCTGAGTGTCGGTTTACAGAAACACCTGTTCTGCTAGGTCACGAAGCCTCCCATCTGGGTAACCTGGGCAACACTGTAAAGTCTACTATAAACTCCAATTTAACAGAAAGTGAAAAAAAAACTAAAATGCACACACTTACTTACTCACATAATTAGAAATAACCGTATTAATCCAGTTACATATGGATCTTACCTTCTCTAAGCGTGACTACTTGTCGTGGACCATTGTGTTGACACGGGTTCATAATGAAGGCAGTGCTCTGCAATGACATCAGATCCTAACTCCTCTCTCTCTCTCTCTCTCTCTGTCTGTCTTCCACTCTTTACATCAGCTTTGCATGATGGATTATGTACAGTGACGCAAACCTGCCACACTGGTTTATCCTCTCGTCCTCTCTGTCTATCTCTCTCTCTGTCTCTGTCTCTCTCTCTCTCTCCTCCCCCTGCCATTGTTGTTTTCACCCTCTTTTCCGCTTCTCACAGGGTAGCATTCCTGACTACAGTTCAATGTGTCACAGACTAAATGGCTCAACAGAGAGTGCACACACCCACACCCACACACACACGCTTACATATACACATCCTACAGAATATTTAAACTATTTAAACATCTAACATCAGCATTTCATAGCTCAGGGGAGAAGAGATACAGTTCAGGTAATTGCGTGAAATTGAAAACAAGAGTGACATTTCCCAACACGGGCTTATAGTATTCCCCCACTTCAGGCAAACCTGAGTCTAATAATCCAGGCTGAGCATGTATCAAAATACATAATAACAGAGCACCTTTAATTGGGACCAGAGACCACAAAGAGCTCATAAATACCAGCAGTGATAAATATTGTTAAAAGTACCTCTTAGATGACAAATGTTTAACACAGAGCTCCACTGCAGACAGACTTGTCGAGAATCTGTGGGACTATAACTGAAGGAGAAAAGTATGAGTTAGAAAAAAAGTATGGTTTTGTCCATACAGAAGAAGAAGTATTGTTTGTGGGATTCTACAGAGTTGGAAGAAGAAGAACAGCATTTGAATCACAATTGAACAAGGAGAAAGCAGACAAGAAAGAAGACAGAGATATATAATAAAATGAAATAAATAGAAGTACTTACAGTTTTGTTCGGCATATAGAGGCTCATTTTCTTACTTTTGCTTTTGTTACATGCACCTGCTACTGTCTTCCGTTGAAACAGAGGAAACTGTGGTTAGTAAATCAGCATGCTGCAATGTCTTTATGTCCCTCTGCGCCTGTCAGAAGTGAGAACAGACTCAGTCAGAAACATTTATCCCAGGCCTAGTCTTAGAATCCAATCAATGATCAGCTGTACATGCAGAGTGCTCGTAGGTTGCATGGTCTTCTCAGGACAGAGATAACTCTGTGAGTAGGGGTAAAAAAGCTCCAGTGCGACTCCACAAGACACCCACCCTTGTTCCTGACAGAAGAATGGCATTCAGTGTCTGCAGGATGGATGCAGTGCAAATCACTGTCTTGTTCACACAGACACACTGGGTCTTTTTAATTCATTCTTTAGGGTGTAAATGTTGTGAGAAAGGGCAGTTTTTATAATTTACAGGTTTTTAATAGCTCAAAGCGGATAAAAAATAATCCACAGGCAATCCAGTGTCATACAACTGGAACATACGATGCACGGGTCGTTATTTTCTGTCAGTGTAGAGTTTCTTTACGATTAGTGTCTGTTTCTTGTTGTGTTGTGTTGTGTTGTGTTGTGTTGTGTTGTGTTGTGTTGTGTTGTGTTGTGTTGTGTTGGGCGTCATTGTGAAGTCACCTTTGACAGCAGATGGCAGAAGAGACCAGAGAAACATCAGACCTGACGTCACTATGGCCGGTACTGGTCACATGACTACCGCGGAAGTCAACAAGCCAGAAAGCGCTGCGAAATAACCCTAACAGCCAAAAGCACTTTACTAGTTCCTTGTTTTATGTCTGCTGTTTAATGTTAACTTCATGTATTTGAAAAGCGACCGTTTAAATGAAACCGTATGCCTTTCAAAGGTCAACCGTTGGACGTACTCGTCATTAAGCTAGCCTTAACGTTAGATAGTAAAAACTTCAGGTCCGAAATGCGGAGTGATTCTCCTCTGTCGAGCGTTAATGTGGTGCTTGTTATGGCCTACGGGAGTCTGGTGAGTCTTGCATTTTACTTCATTTGCTTTGACTTAATATTCACAAGAATGTCTTTGTGCAAAATTTAATATTTTAAAGAGCTAAAATGATTTATATAAAACCTCATAAAATAGTTAAAAGCTCATTACAAGACACCCTGATCACCACCACGTCATTGCAACATGGGTTTGCAAACATTTCCCCTGATATAACAACTTAATTGAGGTGATCGTCACTACACATACACCGTCACTATTACACAGTCATTTACTTTTATTTTCCTTTATTTTTTACTTTTGTGTAAATTGTGGCGTAATGGTTTATGTTTTCAAGCAGTACAATAGTAGTGTAGTTATTATTATTACCGTTAACTAACATGTGTGTGAAATATTGGTTGTATGCTGTCCTCAAACCAAACAAAAGTTGTGTAATTTGCACTAACTTGTATCTGAAGAACTGATTTTGATGTTTCATGTAGGCCTTTTTTTTTTTTTTGCTGCTTAAACAGTTTTTCTTTCATGTTCATTAAACTTTGTAGACTTGTATAGAACATGTATTTCAACTATTTTTTAAATATTTTTTTTTAACTTCAAATCATGCCAGAACAAATAAATGTAATGCAGGAAGTTCAATATGATTTTTTTTTTAATTTAAATTTACCAGTATTCCTTCATTCATCAATTTATTGTGTATTTTATTTTCTTGTTTGGTTCTGTTTATTATCTGCTAGCATCCTGTTAACTACGATTATAAAAAGCTCTGAAAGAAACTTAAGGGACTGAGCTGAATCTTGACTGTCCTCTAGGTGTTTGTTTTACTGTTCATCTTTGTCAAAAGACAAATTATGCGATTTGCCATGAAGTCACGGAGAGGCCCGCATGTTCCTCTAGGCCACAATGCTCCTAAGGTAACACACACACACACACACACACACACACAGACACTGTAACGAACCAGAAGTGTGATGCTGTACAGTGTTCTACTGATATGTCAGCTGTGTGTGCCTGCGTGTGCGCTGTAGGAGCTGAGACAAGAAATTGAAGCCAAACTGTGCCATGTCCAGAAAATCCACTTTGAGCCTCGTCTGCTGTCCCCAGATGATGACCGGCTAAAGCACAGAGAACAGTCTGGTTAGTGGAGCACACACATACACATACACAAACACACAAGTATTGAAACTATCTACATGAGTAATTTTTATGTCACTTTACAGATGAATGTGTGTGTGTGTGTGTGTTTATGTGTTTATGTGTGTGTGCTTGTGAGTTGCAGGTTCCTATGACTACCTGTACAGGATGAGGGCGCTGGATGCCATCAGAGACACTGGTAAGCTTTGCTGTCACTGCTCTTAAGTTTGCTTTATTTGTCATGACAGACTATGAATTCTTCCCCGCTGGTACACTACCACCTGGGCTTTTTGTCAATAGATCTACCTTTCCATGAGCTGGGCGGGACTTCCGCTGCTGTGACGGGTAAAAGACTAAGGACCTGGCTTCTCCAGCTACGAAATTCCCACTGCATGTTCCGAGACAGCCTGAGCTCCCTCATCGACACGGTGTTGGATGGGTACAATAAAGCACGGCATGGGGCAGAGGTCAGTGTGTCTCTCTCTCTTTGTGTGAGATTTATCATCTCATCAAACAAGCATAATGACAACATCGTGTGTGTGCTATACAATCCCTTGTCTACATTAGGAACAAAAAATTTAGTTAACTTGACTTTACATTTTGTTTTATAACAGATCTAACAGTGCCTTGGAGTTCAGTACCATAAAAATCCATCTGCATATGTAACGCATGATTCAGCATGTGTGTTCTGTATTGTGTCCTCCTGTAAATTGTCTCACATTTATAAAATATCCTTGTAATTAGCTTATAGTCCACCCTGTTGTGCTACTGTCTGGCAAATGTACTGATGTCTTGTTTTGGCTCCTGTTTTTGTCTTTAGGCTTTTGGCGAAGCAGAATTTTTGAAATACCAGGAAGCTCTAACTGAACTGGCCACTGTGTGAGTGAACTTCTCCTCGCAGTGATCCCTTACAGCTCTCCGTTAATGCTAATCCCGTCATGGAATGTTAATTATGCACTGGGAACAATCTGCTTCTCCCTTCATTGTTTTTTAGCGTCAAGTCTTGCAGCGGCAGCTCTCCGAGCCAGCACCACCAGTCTGCAGCCAAAGACCTGACCAGCACCACGGAGCCTGCAAGCTCCTCCTCCACCTCCCCCACCCAAACCACCTACCTCACATCTACGGCGCAGCAGCGCAGCAAGCGGCCCAGACACTTCCTGGAGCTGAAGAACTTCAAAGACAACTACAACACTCTGGACAGCTCGTTCTGAAAATCTGTGACGCTCAAAAAAAAAGGTCACGGATAAGGTAGTGTTGCCAGAGATTAAAGTGCCTATGGACGGCAACGGTTACTGTCACCAAATAGTTTAGAATGAAGTGATAAAATAAACAAAACACGTATTCGCTCGTTTACATTTAACGGCATATTAAACTGCTGACACAGTGCTCTTTACCTAAGTGCAGCTTATGCGTATATGCTGTATTAATGCATGTACAAGTGCTATGATTGATTAGAAATATGACTACTGTAAGGAGGGTTGATTTGACCAAAACAAAACCAGAGCTATGGGGCTGTGCAATTGCATAAGACAATCAGTATTTATTGCGCAATGTAAAGGCCTATGCAGACTTGTTACAATTAACCAACTGTATTTAAATACTGAAATAGTTAACAATGTTTGAAAACCAGTGTTAATGGTTGCCCCACACTGAGAAAAACACACTGTTTTTATGTGACTTTATGTTTATGTCAATGTATGTCTCTGCCAGTGAATTTTACAGCCTTTTTTTAAGCCTCAAACATTTGTTTTACAGAAGCCATACTTGATTTAATGAATTTTGACGATTAAGTGCTCTTTTAATTTAATCAGTTCTTTCAGTGCAATCTAATATAACTGTATCCCAGCGAGTGAATGTGAGGTATTGCATCAGGGAAGTCGCTTTCTTGACTTGACGAACTGCGTTCTGTTCTGTGTTGTTTTTGGATATTCAGGATTCCCAGGAAATGATTTTCATGCCTGATTACTTTTATTTTCTGTGGTGCTTATTGTACAATGTCCTATTTTACAAGTTGCCTTTCAAATAAAACAGTGACAGAGTCAAAATATTCTGCAGTGTTGCACAGTATGGTAATATAAACTTTACAGTGTCCAGCAGAGGGTGCTCCCTTCTAAGTAATCTACCTGAAAGTTCTTAAAAGTGTGTCTCGACAGATACTAGTACAAAGTGAAAAGAAGCATTGTTTTTGTTTTGTTTTTCTCCAGTAATTTGTTCTGAGAAGCACAAACACAGATAAAAGATCAGAATGTACGTCATGAAAGAGCTATCGCACAATCTGTCTGGAGGTTTTATTTAATATAAATAAATACAAAGATGTTGTTAAGCAGAAATTAAACAATCAAATCACATTCATTAATATTATGTACAAAAGATGACAATGATAGGGAACTGAAATGCTTTACAAGAAATATATAGAATAATGACACTTCTATGAAGCACTAATGCCAAGAATCTTCATCACCACGGACATCTTCATTTTCTCTTCTGCGTCCTCACAGGTTCATAAAGTGCCATTTTCTTGTTTGGGGCATAAAACCTCTTATCAAAAGCTCTTTTCATCACGTGGTGTTGACCTTCTACATGCTACAGTCAGTATTTACATGTTTAAAGCATCATACCATTCACTGTGAACAGAGTCATGAATGAGTGGCCTATGAGTTCAAGGTCACAGCATGTAGATCATCTGGTTAATGACTTTTACATTAAACTTTCAGTTTTGTTTGCTACATAACTGTATATGGACTCTGATGTCATAACCCACTTTGGCATCCTGCACTTTGCTCAACAGTTCTGTTTTGATACAGCAAACTGTCATAAACTCAAAGGTTATAAAAACAGGGCAGGACAAAAATCACTGGCGTACAATATGCAGTATTACTTGTAAAACTTCAAATGCACATCAGCTGGATCACTACACTTAATGCATCTACATAAAAGCTGAAGTACACACTCATTTGTTAAGCACACACTAAAACACAGCCAATGAGTGCGTGTCGCCAAAACACTAAACAGTTTCCTTCAAGAGTGTTAGTGGTTCAAGCGTGTTAGTGGATGTGTTCATGTAGTCTGACATCCCGAATAAACATGCTACCAGGTGTGGTGCTGTCTGGTTTCAGTCCGCATTGAAAGGTTTGGTGGTTCTGAGCCCTTCTTGACAATTACTGTCTTCTGCACGGTCGCTTCAAGACCTGATCTCAATGACTTTGATGAAAGGGAGCGGTTTGTTGGATGAGTTGGACAGCTTGATCGGTTTACTGGGGGAGGGGGGGGGGGGGGGGGGGGGCAA
>JBBPCS010000855.1:14168331-14178434 GCA_037974645.1 Hollardia meadi
GAAGAGAAATCAGCTGTTTTTATATAGAAGCAGCATAAAAAGAAATAATCAGTGCATCGCATCTTATGCATTTCATCGTATGAACAGGTGAATATTTGAGTGCGAGTTAGCCTTTGTGTGTTTTGCATTCACTGTATGTTGGGGCCCGTTTGCAAGCTGAGATTTGCAACAGGTTGCATTCAGGACTTGTATATTTCTGTCTGCAAGGTTTGCCTGTGAAAAAAATATTATGTTACCTGTAGACGATCTGGGGGTTGCGCTCTGATGAAAGGTAGGAATTTGACATTTGTTCTCCCAGGCAGTACTCCATCTGGTCATGCATCTCTCGGTTCTGCACACACAGGAGGTCACGCGTCAGTATATCAATGTGGCCACCAAACAGACAGTGGTTGCACCTCCTTCCCTTTCATGTCTCATCCCTCTCTGCAGAAACCAGTCTGGGTGGGATCTATTTTCTTTCTCCTGCCCCTCACTGTCACTTAACCCTGACCTTTCATTTTAAATTCCACTGAACACCATAAAAATATTTTTATATTTAAGAGAAGACAGATAAGATAAGCAGTTACTTGCCTCAGCTTCCAAGAAAGCCACTCTCTCCTCCAGCTCTTTGATCACGCGGTCCCGCTCCTGGATCACCATGCGAGAGTTCTGGAGCTACAGATGAGCAAACACACAGTCAAACAGTGAGTGAATCCTGCTCAAATATGAACACAGAGTTAAGTTGTTTGCTCTACGGAGTCTCACACATGTGCGTCTCACCTGTTCAATCATGTGTCTGACTTTCCTTTGCTGGCTTTTCAGCATGTCATCCAGATGGTGGATCTTTTCCTTGAGAACAGCCACCTCCTTCTCCAACTGCTCAGCCCTAAAAGTCCACATGGAGAGTTAGAACACACTACTCCTGATTTCACTGATTGATTGAAGATTCATTTGTTCTGTTTGTGTGTGTGTGCATGTGAGCTGACCTCTGTTCCCCTGCCTGGCCCTCCTCCCTCATCTTGCGCAGTTCACGGAGTTCCTCCTCACGGCCGTGGATTGTCTCCCGCAGGGTGGTGCTCTCCTGCTCCATCCCTCCCAGCAACCTCTGGAGCTCCTGTAGGCGCTTGTCTTTCCTCTCGCTGTCTTCTTCTGCAGTCTTCAACTTCTCCTCCTGTTCACTCAGATGCTCCCTCAGTCTGCTACCCTCAGTCTAGAAGAGATGGGGAGAAAAGAGGTGCCTTCAGTGCAGCCAAAATGCAGTTTACATTATTTGTCATGGTCCATAATGAAATTAAAAATAAGCTGAGTACGTTTGTTACCTGCAGCCTCTCTTTCTCCTCTTGGTGTTTCTTTTCTGCTTCCTGGAGCTGTGCATATAAGCGCTTACTGACCTCCCTCAGCTTGGTTCTCTCCGCTTCTTCCTCCGCTTCCTAATAGAGAAAGAATGAAGTGTTAGATTAGCAGATAGTTACTATAGTTATGTCAGAGTCCAGATCGTCCAATCCAAGTGAGAATGTGTGATTTAACTTGACTGAGCTTGAGCAGTTTTCAGGGGAGGAAATGCAGCATCCAGATGTGCAAAGCTGATAGGGAGTCAATGCTGTAATTGCTGCCAAGGGTGCATTCTGGGTACAGAATATTTATGCAACTAAATATTTTGTGCTTTACATTTATAATTTAGATCACTTTAGATCTGTTTTCACTTTGGCATTAAAGTTTGTTTTTCTTACTCTGTGTCAAAAAAAAGCCACTTTAAATCAGATATGCAGAGAGATAGATTGAGGGTGATATAATGTAAAATCGTGTTTTTACGTTTCGTTCGAGCTCAGAGGGTTTGGCTGTCATAAAAAGGCGTGTCAGTGTGCGTCACTGAAGCAACACTTCCGTACGTAGGCCTTAGCGTGACTAACGGTTAAATGCTGTAATTAGTGTAAAAACAATTCAACCAGACACAGTGGTGTTAGCTCTGTTGTAGTTGTATAAAACATCGCTGACTAGTGGCTGCTAAATGTGTGTGGCTCAAGGACAGCAACAAAACTATTAAAGGAGAGGTATCTGTGGAATGCTGGGAACAATGAGCACGGCCTGAATACAATATATACAGGGAGAGGAACAGTGTGTGCTGCTGGAACGGCTCTCTCACACATTTTTTAATACACCTCGGGGTGCTGCAAGCGCGTTTAACTCATTCTAATCCTTTCTTTCTTCTCCTATATCACATCTCTGTCTATTGTCTGGAGGAAAACAGAGACAGAGGACTGCCACTATGGCATGCACATGAGATTTGATATGTGCACTGCCTCAAATGAAAAGACACACATACTGCTGCATATATACACAACCCCGAATGGAGGTCGTGCACACAAGAAACTCCTCACCTGTCCGTCAGCTTTAGCGCCTCCCTTGGGTGCAGACGAGGTGCTCTTTTTGAAGGGAATGCCAACTTTCCACCCGTTTGTGAGCGGCTGGAAAGAGAAAAGGACGTCAGCAAGGAAAGGGTGAAAGATGGAGATGAGAGAGGCGGAGGAAATGCCATTGAGCACACGGGATGTAAGGTTAACAATGGTGAGGACACAGCAAAGCAGCTCAAAATAGACCTACCTTGTTTTTGGCTGCCATCTGCTCCCTTAGTGTCTTTAGGCAATACCTCACCTGGGTGAAACACAGACATATCGTGAATTACTGAGATATCTTATATATCTATTCATCATCTTAGAACGTGTGTGTTTCAGAATCTATCAAATGATTAACAAGATTTCTTTCATCAACAGAGAGAAAACAGGTTTGGAAGAGACGCAGGCAGAGAGCAAGGAGGTATTTACATGATGCAAACATGCACATTGTTACATAAGCCGGAGACGGTAGTGCTGGCGTGTGTTTGTGAGACAGTCAGAGCTACAGCAGATACTGTGTGCGAAGACTGACCTCCTGTATGTGTGAAACTTCATCTGACAGCATCTTCAGGCTCTGCTGGTGTTTCTGCTGCTCCTGTTTGCGTGCCTCTAGATAAACCTGGAACAGGAGGAGAGACGGAGACGTTAAACACCAACGTGACGTGAAACACAAACCATTTATGTCTTCAAAAAAACAAAAAACAAACAGGCAATGTGCCACACCCACCTTGATAACCTCCACCTGCTCCTCTGTCGATTTGACTGGTTCAGAGGTCAGAGCTGTCCTGTCGCTGGCCGGCTGCACCAGTGCAAACGCACGTCCGATTGGCTGGAGATTAGAAAGCGAGTTAACAATGCGGCATGCGCTGTGTTGAATGAGCATGGGAGGATGGGTGTGATACATTTCCAAACATCAGAAGTAAGAGTGAAGTCACTGTGCTTGTGCTGCAACAGAACATGTGGAGGGATAGTGAGGATTGCTTCCATTTATTAGTCATTATGAAATATCTGTCGGGAACGTCTGATGCAACTATAAAACTGAATACATCAAGAACGTACTTGTTATCTCAGCCCTGTCCTGTGACTGTGTGACTGATTTCGTGCGTCTTTATAATCAGGAGGCAGAAACATTTGGCCATAATCACTATGGAGTCTAACCCATAAACATCTGGTGCGTCTCTGTAAGTGAGACTTGGTCAAAAACATGAGCAGAGAGAGGGACAGACACGCAGAAGAAGGTGTTATGTAACTCTACTGCCCTGGTGGTCCCATTTTTTTTCTGTAACCTCTGCGCTAGTTTTGGTAGAACAATGGTTGACTTCAGATGCTCGGAGCGGACTTGTGAGTAATGAAAAGCTGATGGCAGCTATGGCATGTTTACAAGCACTTTTTTGGAATGTGGCGTGATACATGTGTGTATGTACAGTAGCTCTGAGCTAAGTCCTCGGGATCTTTGAGCAGATTAACCTGATCTGAACCTTCAGATCCAAATATGGGCGCAATGATGAGCACCTTTGCCTCTAAAGGAAATGGTGCTACTGCTGACACTGTGGACCACTCTCCCTCACATCTTACAACCAACCTGACATGCGTATCTATTAAAGATTTTTAAAAAAAAATCATTTTAAAATATGGAATAATATCTTAAAACAGATACTTTTAAGTATGCATGCAGTTAAAACAGTAATGAAAATTATTCAATACAACTTTCCGCCACTTTTTGGATTCTCATGACTTGATCTGTCCCCCTCACTGGTGTTACAGTCCAGATTATAAGTGATCAGTTCTTACCTTGTCCCTGTGTTGCTCTGTGCTCCGAGCTGCCTGGTTCTGGTTGTGCAGTGTGAGCCGCAGTCGCCTGCACCCCTCCTGAAAAAAGGAGACGGTGAAGTGAATCCAACAAGAGACCGTTATGTGATGGAGAGACTGGTTGAGGACTATTTTGAGAGAGGAGAGGGGGGAAAAAAGAGGAGGAGAGACTGAGTCATACTCAGTGAGAGATGGGGATACGAGCGTCAGAGAGAAAGCAAAAGTTTTTCACAGCTGCTCAGAGACAGATTGTTTCATTTAAATTGTGTGCTACGGACGTCAGAGGGACTTTAGGCAGAAACTCTCCAGGCGCTCCCAGCCAATTGGAAGCGGTGGCTGGATTTCTCGGAAAGTGGGAAGAAAATGTAAAGTCAAGCCAGACGGAACATTTCCAAGGCAACAAAACCTCACAGTAGCCGTAAACTGCCTGGCACACAAACAATATGAGAGGGAGGAGACGAAACACTGCATGGGTGCAAAACCCGACGAACTCTTTAAAAAGCAAAACCACACACACAAACCTTCCCAGTTATTTCTTTCAGTCACGGGAGATAAGTCTATTTGACAGTCTCAACTGGGACGTGACTGGGTGTGTGTCCTCCAACACAGGGAACCCCCTTGTAAGCGATACCCAGTGAGTGTGTGTGTGCGTGCGTATGGAGGCATGCGGATGTGAGGGAGGAGACATTATATAACTTGTTCCTCCTGGAGTCTACACTTATGTCAGCTCTGAGACAGGCAACAGGCTGAGCAGATATGGCAGCAATGTTCTCCTGTGGTTAAATACAATAAACACAAACAAACGCACACATGCAACCAATTACACAGAAGTGGGTGCGTGTATCATCATTTGCTTGTCCCTATTTAACCCACTGTACAGGAATACTTTTATTTCTTTGTTTTATTTTGGCACATAACGCGCACCACAAAAGGCGTAGCTACTGTATGCTGCATGTCCCGTTTAGACTCCAAAAGTGGAGCTTTCGATCATATTACATGATCTTCACCAGGAGATGGAGATTGCCCAGTTTGTTGTGGAATAATATTTTTTATTTTAATCTTGAAAAAGAAGCTTGAGTTTAAAGGCAACACGGACAAAAAGTACTT
Organism: Hollardia meadi; assembly: GCA_037974645.1. Taxonomy (NCBI): domain Eukaryota; kingdom Metazoa; phylum Chordata; class Actinopteri; order Tetraodontiformes; family Triacanthodidae; genus Hollardia; species Hollardia meadi. Next base: position 14,173,620 of record JBBPCS010000855.1, read on the forward strand.
TAAGCGCTGGAAGTCTGAACATCTAGACTCATGTGATAGACACGACATCAAGAATGAACTTTTAAACTTGAGCTGGAATGATCAGTTGGTTAATCGATTAGCTAGAAAAATAATCTGCAACTATTTCAATAATCGATTCACTGTATTGGTGATTTTGTCAAACAAAAACGTCAAACATTTCTAGGTTCCAGTTGTGAGGATTTGCTTTTTGTCTTATGCAATAATTAAGTGAATATCTTTAGGATTTGTTGGTTTTGTTGTTAGTTAGACAAAAGAATATGACATTGCGTTGGACGTTACACATTTTTCATTCTTTTCTTTTTTTTCTTTACATTTTATAGACCAAACGATCAATCAAGAAAATCATTGACACATTAATCCATAATGAAAATAACTGTTAGTTGCAGCCCTATTTTATGCTCCACTGTTTTTGCTGTTTACAGTTAGTGCAGTAATCAAAAGGCATGTCTTCTCTTTTCCTTCGAAGCCTGTCTGGTATAGATAATGCCCCAGCCTTGATATCAGCCTGACAGGGGAAATGAACTGGGTGTGTTGCCTAATAAAAAGCAGTGAGAGGTTACTGAAGAAAAGCCATGTGTTTGATAGACTACAGAACAGACTACAGCCTTTAGGATTATCTAGTTATTTGTTCAGGAAGTAAAGTAAAGGAGGAAAAAGTAGAGAAGGACAGATGGGACTGAAAAACACAGAATAAATCAGAAAAAAAGACAGTAAACAGAAAACAAGAACAATAAAAAGGGCTGAGGAAAAAGCATAAAACAAAACTCAGGGAAATTAAATACAAAAACGGTGCTCTTGTTCAACATGCTTTCCTCTCAGATTACAGACACCTAAAAGCTCTAACAAGGGTCAGCGATTAGGGGGGTAAAAGAGAGGAGGGGGAGAGAAAGGAGGGACAGTGAGAGGGTTTGTTGAGAAGGAATCCATTATTATACAACTTCTCTAGCCATTCACAGACGACCAAACAAAGACTCGGCTAATCCTCGCTCTACCGTAGACCATTTACACACTAGTCTCTCTGCCTACTTCCTCTTTTATACCCATGCACACACAAAAATGCTGCCTATACAATCATCAAAGATAACCTGTAATACTAGACTTCCCGGGAACACAGACAAAGGGGCCAGTTTAGATCTGCTCATGGACAGTGACGAATGCATGCACACAGCGCACATGCGGGAAAATACACACACAGTCAATACACACAGTAATCCAAGGTACACACTGCCTTTATAACAGGGCAGAAACCTGAAACTAAGCCCACACACACACACACACACATAGCGTCCACACTCAATGGGCACAAACGATCACGGGGTATAGCCAGGCTAAAAGGCTTAAAGGGTATGAGGATGGTTTTGTTTTGGACTTTGGCATCAGGAGGCCTGTAAATCACCTGAGTTAAATTAGCTGAGAGGTGACTATCAATCTGGGAATGTTGCAGATAAACAGAATAACAAAATGTCCTTCATAGCCACTTTAAAATTACCTGATATAACATTGTTCAGATACCAGGAGGTATCATGGCCATAAATAGTAAAATATCCTTGAGCGGCTCCAGGTTTAATATCTGTCATCTTCCACGAAAAAATTCCTCAAGTCTAAATTTATGTGTGTGTGTGTCCATCATCCATTAAATCACTGTATCCCTCTCATGCACTGCTTTCCCACACCTGCTGCACAGATGGCACTTTTGTCGTCTTTCCAGCTATGTTTTAAACCTCAGAGGCAACAGGTCGGAGCCGACTGGGGCGAACACTACAGCTGCAGGTATTGTTACTGAAATAATGAATTACGATATTGACCACTGCCAACCAGTATTGAGGTTCAACATCCAACCTGAACGGCTACTACTGAGATTTACTACAAGTGACCTGCGGCGATTCGTCAAATAAGTCACTGGTCGACTCAAAGAAAAGTTTTTACGATTAACGATGAACAATTTTAGTCATTTTTAAAGCAACAATGATTAAACTTTTGCAGGTTCCAGTCTCTTAAATGTGAGGATTTTCTGCTTTTCTTTGATAGTTATAGAAATATCTTTGGTTTCTGCACTGTTGGCTTGACAAAACAAGCAATTTGAAGTTTGAACTTTGATTAATCAAGAAAAAAATTAGCAGATGAATTAATCATCAAAATAATTGTTAATGTCCTGTCTTGGGATTAAACATGTAGCTCTTAGGATAATGAAGAGCTGTCAGGCTTGGCCCTTCAGTGAGTCAGCAGTCTGTACAAACTAAAGGGTAAGTTGAAGCTTAAGTAAACTTTAAAGGGAAAAGACAAGCCGAGGTGTGAAGTGTTGGTGAAGGGTTTGCTTGTGTTTAACTATCATGTGAGAACTTGAATGAGTGAATGCAGACGCCGAAAAAACACCCAGTCCAGGTAACGTCCGGGTCTGAGTCAAGAAGTGAGAGCCAATCAGAGGACTCAAACATTTTTACAATCATTTTTCCTCAGAATCTTTTTTTTTTTTCCTGCTCTGTGTGGTGTGCAAACCAGGTGTGCTCTGGCTCATTCCAGTCCTCCCTCCACATAGATGCACTGATATGTCATGTTTGGCTGATTCCCAGCCAGTAACGTCAGAACATCCTGACTGAGACAGAGGGAATGTGTTCATTCGCACAAGCTGGGAAACAAAACGTCTGGAGGGACAATTGTGGCATTTTTAGGGAGGAGAAATTGTGTCACAAGTTTCAAATTATTTTCAAATAGCAGCTGAAGAATCTGAATCAGTCATTATAGAATATTTTGTTTCAAATCAAGGCCTGGATGTTCGCACTGCTTTCCTTTTCAGATCGTATCATTGTGATTGTAGGGAACACACCCATCAGCAAAACAACAAACAACCACTGAAGGCCTTTCTCTGCTAGGCCTACATCAACCACACTCCTCCTCTTCATGTATCTTTATAGACCTGGTAAACAGTGACAGTAAGGGTGTCATCTTTCGTTAATAATCTTCCTGCAGACTCATTCGAGAGTGTTGCAGGGGAGGTGAAATACCTCTGATGCTTTTTTCGTGTGACCTGAAACACCATATCAGATCAGTAAATGCTGTAGGCAGTCGACTATTTGACTATTGCATTTAACTTTGACTCGGATTAATTTGTGTTCTGTATGAAGCTGATGCAAATGTGCTGTCAGTCGCATGTTAAAATGTAATAATGATATACTGAATTTGACACTGTACCAATAATGAGTTCCACATCCTGCTTCATGACACATTCCTCTGTGCAAATAATCAGTTTATTGGGTGCGTGAGTGCAGCTGCCCTTTGTACACTTTGACCTTTTTGGCAGTTGTAGAGTTACACAACAATAACTGATATTCAAGTCTAGACCATTGAAACCAATGTAAAATCTAGCACTCAAATTCTGCTCTAATCATTCTCAGATTTTATGTTTTTCACTGTAATGACCCTCTTTAGAGAGGATCGTCTCATATGAGCTCAGTGGACCTGTTGCTGCTGGCAGGTACTGAACTCAGCAGGACACTGCTGATCAGGTGAAAGTGTCATGTTGCTCCGCACCCTCATAAAACTCAGTGCCGGTTAACAGTTTGCTTATTCAGGTGAGGTAAATGATTAAACCTTTGCTGCCTCAGACAGAAGATAAAGCCCATCTACTGTACGTGGCATGAGCTTCTGATCGCTCATAGAGCAGAGTGTACCGTGCAAATCAAGTAAGTGTGATGTTTAATCCTGTTTAAGAAAACTCCCCATGCACAGGTGGCAAAGCTGCTCCAGGGTTCCTGAGCTGCCTTCACTGTCTGTCACAACTGCAACTGTAAGCCCTTCAATGATGTGGGCAGAAGGCACCTATGACAGGCACAGATGTTATTTGGACTAATTCTGAGCTGCTAGGTGTGTGTTGGGACTTTGCGAATGGGGGTAGGGGCTAATACTTTAATTAGCCTACTAAAAGACCAAAGACTAATAGTTAACACCACTTAGAGCAGATGAAGCATAAATATGTCACAGAATCTGAAAATCACACAAGGGCCTCTTATCCAGAGCAAAGAGTAATGTCAAGAAAAAGAAGAAAAAAGAAACTGAAACATATTTTCAATGAAAAAGGACCCAAAATGTAGAAAAGTACGCGCATAATATCGAGTAACAACTTACATGTTTTTGATTTCTGACGTCCTCAAACGTGCACAGACTTCTCGTGACTCCGTTCATCCTCGGTAGATATACAGCCTAATAAATACTCCACAAACAAACAGTTCAATAAATTAATTAATTAATAAAACAAAGTATATGAAGCTCAGTCCGTGTCGCTATTAATCAGCCTTCAGACCGGTGCGTTCATGTGTCTGTACCCTCCCCTCTCTCTGCCTCACAGCTCATTGTAGGAACTTTTCTCATCACGTCATGATGGGAGTGAGCCACGCAAACAACCCGCCCACAAACACACCCGAGACGGCCCAATAGGGAACTGGAGATCGGGAATAGCTGTGAGGAGGGGAGGGTCAGAGGAGGGATGGAGGCACCTGCTGCCTCTGCTACAACAACTTTACATCCTGATCCTCGCATGATGCTGGTATTATTACACTGGGCAAAGTGGGTAAACTGCTCTTACGCAGACGTTGGTATCATCCCCTGTCAGGTCAACTCCCGCTAAAGGTTGCGCACGAACAGTACACTGCTCACTTTACCAATAAATTATTAATTCAAGAGGTTAAACCTGAATGTATAAAATATAAATTATTTCGTTAAAATAATAATACCATATCTAAAAGCATATCTATGTTTTTTATTTGTGCAATGAAGGTACTGGCACGAAATTAATTTCTA
>JBBPCS010000855.1:14182394-14201779 GCA_037974645.1 Hollardia meadi
AAAAGCACATTTAGGCTATTTAATTTATGCAATGGTGAAAAAATTGGCAAAATAAATGAAAAACTGCGAAAAAACGCGTTCGGTATTGGGCCAAGTGTTGCATTATTTTCGGTTTCGGCCAAGAATTTTCATTTCGGTGCATTCCTAATACTAACGATGTATGCAAAGCAGAACTATGAACAGCAGAGAACCCTGTAGTCATGGTTTATTCTCCCAAACCCCCAGGTGAGCAGATGCATGTACATTACCTCCAGGATACGAATCTCTCGGGTTTTCTCATTATAGCTGTTTTTGCTGGCCTCTACCTCTCCCTCAAGGTGGCGCAGTCTGTTGGTGAGAAGCTCTTTATCCAGCTGGTGGTTGTCTCGCTCCTCACATGCAAGCAAAAGCTCCTTCTTCTGTCGTGACATCTAGTTAGATTTGTCATAATATTACAAACTGTAATGTCAGACTGAGTGCTCATCATTGTGTGGTTTTGCATGTTGTATCACACACGCACATGAATAGAATCGCTCAAGCATGCACCATGAATATTACGTGTCAAAACTATTAAAAATATTCAGACCACATATCATTTTCATAATAAAAACAACCGCCACACCAAGACAGTGAGTAAGCATGCACACAAGCACTCAAAACAAAAACACACACTTCTTCCTCCAGTCTCCTTAGATTTATATGACTTCTGTCCAGTTCACTCTGAGCATCGTTTCCGTGACGTTGCGCTTCCTGCATTTCCTTGCGTGCCCTCTCTCTCTGCTCCTCCAGCTGAACCCTGAGAGCCTGCACCTCCTCTCTTGAGGACACGGTCAGAGACTCATACTGACAGAGGAGACGGATGGAGAGGGGGGGGGGAATCAAAGAGGGTGATTTTTTTTTTGGTGATATGAATCTTCTAATGAGCAGTCGGATGCTCCAAGCTGCAAAGGTATAGAAAATATCTCTCCTTCTTACCTCTTTGTTGAGTTTCTCCAGAGCTCTCTCCTGCTGCCGTTTGGTCTCTTCCAGCTGGTTGATGGTCTGTTTGAGTGTCTCCTTGTCTTTCTCCGTATTCTCCATACGCAGGTTAAATTCGCGATGCTCCTGGCTCAGTCTGGAAGCTTTTCGCTTGGCCTCATCTAGCTCAGATCTCAGCCCTCTCACCTCAGTATGGAGGGCGAGCTCTGCCTCGGAGCTCTCTGAGGTGTTAGTCTGCAGCTGAGCCTAAGGAAACCACAGAGATGTCCAGTTATGCTTAAATATATTGCCTGCCTTCAGGGTATCCGCACTGTGGCGTTTGAGAGGATGTGACCTACCTCTAACCGTGACAGTTTCTCTCTAAGACGTGTGTTGGCCTCCTCCTGCTCCTGCTGGGAATCTTGGAGTGATTTAACATCCATCTGAGCTCTACTGAGACGTGTTTCACTGGCCTCCAGTTCCTCCTCAGCTAATGAGAGTTTCTCTTTGAGCTGGTTAGCTTCACTTCGTCTCTCCTCAAGCTTATGTTCCAGCTCTGAGATGATGGCTGGGTCTGGGAGCTATAGGCAGGAAGACCAGGGAACAATATTGGCGAAAAATACAAGAGAGGTGATGGAGATTAAAGATGAGAATATATAACCAGGTAATTTGTCTCATTTACATTGTTATAACCTCACCTCACCATGAGGTTTAGATTTAACTAACCCGTTTTTTTTTCTCCTGTTCCTTGACAAAGTCTTCTTTTGTCCTCTGTAACTGATCCTTTAGCCAGTTGATCTCATACTTCAGTTCTGCCTCCTGGTTCTGGTGAGATTTCTTTATGGAGATGACCTCCATGACCTTCTTGTCAAACTCTGTTCTCTGCCTCTCCACCTCTAACTTGGCCTTCTGTAGGTCAGCACTATAACGCTGAAGTTCCTGAACAGAAATACGAAAAATACAGTGATTAAATTGCTTCATTTTTTGTTAGACAGGCCAGGTCATTCACCTGTGCATCGTTGATCATGCAGGGCTGAGAGTGTGTTTACCGCACCTGGTTGAGAGTCTGAGTGTGGCCAGGGTCCGGTATCTGTTTTTTCATGGTGCTCACTTTGTCCTGGAGCTCCTTTAGTTCTTCCTCAAACTCTTCTTTTTCCAGACGGGCTTGCAGGAGTCTAAAGAATGTTGATAAAATACAGCTGATTTAAATAAATTGCACCCTATAAAAGTATTGCTTGATTATCTGATCAGCAGCTTATAGATGAATCATGTCAAGTGAGCTTAATTTACTTTGATGAGCCAATAAGTCATTATTTAATCTTCAAATAACAGGAAATAAATCAGCATTCCCTGTTACCACATAACAGTCAGACATTTTCACTGAAAATAAGTCTAGTACATGTTTTTTTGCTAAACTCAGAAATTTAAGGTCATCCACACCACTCCTCTGTATCTTTGTAATTTCTGTTAACACACAATGAAGAAGTAAACAGCTAAATGTAAAAATGGCATGCCCCGAAGCACAATTTCTGCTCAACCACAGTACTAAAAATGTCCCATATTCTCATTAGTTCCGACATATTTGAGGGTTTGTGGTTCATTTTTAAATTTGGATCATGTAGACAGTCAAGAATTAGGGGTGCGAGTGTGAATGGCCTTGGATCTACAGTCAGACAGTTGTTAGAACAGCTAGCCACAACTACAGGTCTGCATATCTAAACACAAATGCTGTTCATTTAGTGACTCTCACGGTGTTTCAGGGCTGCTGGGTGGCTCTCTGACAGAGAGGGGGAGAAACATTGACCAGGTAGAATGAAAGAGAAGAGATGGACACACATTAGTAGTACAGCAGGTGCAAAGAGAAACCATGTGAAGACGGTGACAAAACTCATGCCCAAGTAAGCATTGGAAATCCCAAATCCAGGTAGGTGATAATGAATACACTTTGTGAACAACACCTATTAGAACATGCGCAAACTCACTCTTGTTTAGTTGTTCGAAGCTCGTCTCTAGTGGCATGAAACTGCTCCATCCAGTGGCTGCTCTCGTCTCTACAGTCTTCCAGCTGCTGCTGTAAGGACCGAACTGATGCATTTACACGCAACCGCTCTGCCTCGATCCCCGCGTGAGACTGAAATATGAGACAGAAGAATTGATAGAATATATGATTATACCCCCCCCCCCCCCATCTCATAGACATAAATATGTAGGTAGATAAAATACACTACATAGTTTTATTTTAAGAGATCAAGTTTAAAATGTTGTTTCCAATATTCAAGAAAAAATGTGGGGGAAATGCTGCCAGATGCTCCATGCACTCATGCTCATGTGTTCCTGTCCTTCGGCTTTTATCAGGGGAGTTTCAACTTTCTTATACACTGAAACTTCATCTGTAGGCCTCATACAGCACCCAGGTATCCTGTCAAAATATTCATAGTTGCTCTACAAGCATTGATGTCTATCTACTTAAAAAAAAAAAAAAAAAAGATATCGTCACTGCAAAGAAAACACTGACAAGCATGTAGTGAGGGTTTTGGTCTGTTGTTGAGGACCTGGTTTTACCATTTTGTCTCCAACTTAAAACATAAGTGATGATGAGCTGGTCACTCAGGTCGTGCACACACCTGGGACACCTGCTCCATGCTGCTGCGGAGCTTCTCCATGTCAGCACTGCACTGCTCTCGGAGCACCTCGATCTCTTTGTCATGGTTGGCCACCTCTTCCTTCAGAGCTCCTTTGAGGGCCGTTAGCTCCCTCTCTCTCTGCCTTAGTGTCTCCTCCAGCTTCTGTTTCAGCTGGCATACCTCCATCAGCTGTGCCTGACATGACATCAGATCCTGCAGACACAGAGAACATACAGTATTAATTTGATACTTTTGATCTCTCAGCCTACCGTTTGTACAGTATTGCTCATTTTGAAAAGCAATTTAGTCTATATCGGTTATATTATATCTTGTTTTTAAAAAATCAGACAGTGGGGGTGAGAGAGTTTCTCCCTGTTTTTCTGTGTGGGTGTACCAGAGTGTGTTTCTGTGATACCATTTTGTTGCCAGTCTCTCTTCTCAGTTCATCCTGAAGCTCAGCCAGCTGGTCCTCCATTTCTCTGACTCGTGCCTCTGCGTTCTCCCTATCCATACGCAGCTGAGTCAGGCTGCGAGGAAAAGAGGACACACACACACACACTACTGAATGATTTGAATTCAAATGACTATGGCACACTTGTTTGTCTTGTGAATAAGTTACAGTAAGTGCCTGTTTCATTACATTGTACAGAGCGTGTGCTTGAAAACAAAGTGGGCTTGTCATGCACCCCCCCCCCCCCAATCATGACCACCAAGACTCACAGAAAGTGGTACCCTGCCCCTGCATGCTCTTTCCTCCATCTGTGTGTGAGTGTGTGTTTGAGTGTGTGTATGCTTTTGTGTGCTCACTCCGATTGTGTTTCATTTAATTCTTTCTTCTTCCAGTCCAACATCTCTTGGAGCAGCAGATTTTCATCCAGACAGGACTCCAGCTCAGCTTTCAGTGTTGGATCAGAATTGCTAGCAGAGTCCTACACAAGAGCAGACATGATGAATAAATGAGAGCAGTGAAACATTAGACATCAGGTAGTTCTGGTGGCTAAAACAATGGGCTCTTAGGAAATGTTAAAGTGGGTTTTCATTTGCCTACCAATCAATTTGCATAAGGGATTAAGTTCTTAAGAGCTATTAGAGATTAAGACCTGCCCACCTTCCTTAAACCAACCTATAATGAGTCATTATTGAAGTTAGATTATCATGTGTGTGCACCTTTGACTAGCCCAGAGGGCTTTAAGGATTAATCTGAGGATTAATCTCAAGCACACTCCAAGGAACCACAAAGAACCCCAGCCCTCCTGGTTAGATTAGTTTAAAAAAAAGACATAAAAACTCTGAGGACAGTTTCCTGCTCTCAAGCAACCAACAGCTATTTCCTTCGTTTGGTGGTTGGTAAATAGATGTGCGTCGTGTAATTAGAGCCGGTGGTAGGTTGGCCTCTGAATGTTAACATCCTCTGGTGGCAGCCATTTCCAATCAGCCAAGTGAATTTAGGGAAGTTTAGTGATTCATTCAAGGAAACTACAGTAACAACCCAAAACTCTAGCAGACATTCTCCATATGTCTTTCACCGTATGTTGGCCATTGTAAGATGATAATAATTGTGGAAAAATAATAGCAGGAAATGTTTTATCATATATTCTGGGCACACACTGAAAAATAATGCTTTAAAAGCATAACAAAGTACACATGATGTGCTTGATGTGATTTAAAAAATAAAATGGTTTCTTATCTACTAGAGAAAAATATAGAGAATGAAACATTTTAGTACTGGTAATAAACTCTTTCTAAATTTCTGTGCCCTCTGCTTTGCTTACCCTTCTTTCCTCCAGCAGGGCAGTTTGTAGTTCAGCCATCTTTCTTTCAAGCTCCCTCTTTTCTCTCATCCACTCTTCCTGGGGTCTTTCTTTGGGCTGTTGAAAGAAAAATACATGTGGGGACATGCATATAAGCAATATGCTCATGCTATTTCTTTAGCTGACACCCCTCAAACAGATCAGATCCATATATTTGAAAAAATGACAAACCTTTAAGTTCTGAATCTTTTGAGAGATGACCTTGACTTTGTGCTTGATGACAACATCGCTCTCATTGGTCCTGAGGAAAGGAAAACAAATTGATGTGAATGTAATCCTGTTTTAAGATTGTATTATGACAACTAAATAAAATCTCTGCCATGTCAGGATAACATGTAGGTCCATACCCTTGTCTCAGGATGCTGTATATAGTCTGCATGACCTGCTCCTCCTCACTGCTCATCTCTGCACTCGGACCCTGGTCCAGCAAAAGGTCAGGAGTCACCTTAAGACATAGATCAGAAAACTACTCTTGCAATGTTGCACGCTATGCGGCGTTCGGAGCTCACTGAAAAACAGCTGGAATACTCAGCCATAAGACATTTTGTTCTTACTTGTGCTTCAGTCAGACTGGCCTGCGGTGCCTCCACAGCGGCATACCTTCCTGGCGAAGTCGACTGATTCATGGAGTGTCCAGGAAAATTGGTGACAGTGCTCTGGCTGCGTCCCAAGCTGCTGTGAGTTGAGGACGGAGGTGAGGTGTAAGGGCTGGGGGTGAGGAGAGGTGATGTAGCTCTGGGTTCTTCTTGTGCAGGAGGGAGTCCTCTCTGTTGGCCTCCAGTGTTACCACCATCAAACCTGTTTATTAGTCTGTTAACAGGAGTCTGCCTCCGATTAGAAGGACGCTCATTTGTTTGTTGAGGTCGGTCAGAGTAGGCTTGACTGCTCCTCACTGACCCGTTGAGCCCCGCTTTGTATGAACCATCCCACGCATTCCTTCCCATGTCCCCCTCTCTACCACCGACACCCCAGACCAGCTCTCTCTCCCCCCTTACCCCAATTCCTCCATCCAGATTCCCATAACTGCCAGACTTCCCATCCCCTGGTGGCCTAGACAGCTGAAAATCCTCTTTGCCTGCCCCTCCTTCTCCATCCCTGTCCAGCAGCGAGCCATGGGACTGGGCCCGGCGTAGTGTGGCTCCCTGCCCTCCTCCTCCTCCTCCTACATCTGCCCCCTGTGTTCCTGGCTCTGCCTTCTCTCTCCTTCGGGGAAGGCTACTGTAACCAGAGGGGTGCTGGGTTCTAAGCTGGACCCCATATGAGTCTCCTTTCTGTCCGTCCTTCAGGACCACATATGGCTGGCCAGCAATACCCTGCACCCTGACTGCCACGCCATATTTGGAGGTGGTCTGAGTCCTGGTCTTGGGCTGGGACCCGGGCTGCACCCCGCCAGTGTCGCAGAGGTCATTTATGAAGCGGATCTGGACACCGTAGTCTACTGGGGTCTTCCGACCTGAAGATGATGTGCTCATGCTGCTAACACAGCAGAGAAAGAGTAGACAGAAGAAGAGAGTAAGGATGTGGTTAGTTTTGGCTTGTTTTCTGTACCTGACCAAAAGGTAACCTATTTGCTTTGCTCGAGTATTTTCATACCTCAAACTACATTCATTTGGCAGATGCTTTTGTCCACAGCATTATATTTTTCCAACACATACACACAATTTTAGGTTCAGTGTTTTGCACAAGAACACTTCAAAATGTGGACCACAAACCCTATAAATAATCTGCTCTACACCCTGTGCTACAGCATGCAGTTATTCTTATTATTCTGTTTGACGTCCTCCATTCTCCCTGGTTTAGGCTGAATATTTACCGCGGTCTGCCTGAATGTAACAAATGGCCTGTGTTGCGTTCATGCGTTGTCACGTAAATAAGACTCCAGCACTGAATAGGCTGTAGCACAACACAGCAGCATGTCAGGTAGCCCGAACCTGAACATGACATCTAAAATCTTATCCGAACCCGGCCTGGTCCTGTCGGGTCCCGTCGGGCTCGGGTCAGGTATCCACACTCTAGCTCAGAGTCGCACTGAACTCAGACACACACGCACCACCGATGCTGCACGAGGCGAGAGCAACGCCCCCTGATGACATAGTCATCACTTACTCACTCACTCAGCCTCAGGGCAACCCTTAGGGCTGGCCCTCTGCAGTCCAGCCAAAAAAAAAAAATCACAATTATAGGTAGAAAAAAAGCATCCACATATTAGCAGATATTAGCTTATTGCAGATATATTGGTATATGTGTATATGTGAGCCAAAAAGGAATAAAAAATGACAGAAAAAATAAATATAATAAATAAATATAATAAAATATTGAGCTCAGTATCTGCCCAGGAAATTCGGTATCAGTTGGGCTATACTCACAATAGCTGGTTCAGGGAAGCAGAGGAAAAAAAGACCACAGTACAATCAATAGCCGGGTTAACATACCATAATTATTCCCTCAAATTAGGAAACCAACAAAGAATACAGAGACACTCATTAGCACGTAACCCTGAAATGTCAAAATCTTGTAAGACAAATGCAGAGGCTCAGCCTTGCTTTGAGCAAACACAATTTATAGGCAGTAACACTTTTCTGGCTCTTTACTGCTTGTGTGGACTTTGACCTCAGTCCACTCCATTAGTCATTAACCTGAAACCACACACCCATATATCACTTTCCCCTTGTAAGGACCAGCTAAGCCTTTCCCAACTTTTTTTCCCAGCCAGGTACTAAATATATTTACCTCAACAAAACTTTACTGTACCATAACCTGTACCACAGAAACTAGTAAGGACCCTTTCATTCTTTTACTCTGCAATTTCTCAACTTTTTGTTCCTCTTGACTCCCTAATCCTCCCCTTTTCTGTATATTCTCTGGTAGCCCTTGCTGAGTGATTCTGAAACTATGTCTCTTCTGTTTCAGCTGATCACACCTACTATGTGTCAAGGCTTAGTTATAAGTCACTGCCAACCTTTTGGTATTATGCTGACTGACTGATAATGCCTTGTGTTTAGTCACATAGAGAGATCTTCTCCCCATGTAATTACAATGGTATGGTTCATTAAACTAACTTAACTCCTTCCTGACCTCTGCACCCTTTACTTCCTCTCCACAGCTTTCCAAGGTGAGAGACAGAAAGTGGGATGGGAGACTGAAAGGAAGGTTGAAATGACAGAGGAGTGAAGAAAAAAACAAAACACTCAGCTTTTCTTCTCTTATCAGTGCCTTGTGTGATAAAATCCAAAGTCAGGCTGTTCCAGTGCACAACCCTCCCCCTGATACACACTAAAGGACTGACTACCAAAGTGACCATCAAATAGAACAGCCAAGCCACTCTGAAGAAGAGTAGCATAAAGCTCAGTAAACACAGCCAATTCAATTTTAAATGTTTGTTCTGTGAAACAAGTGAACAAGTGAAGGAAAAGTGCTGGCAGTGAGCGAACCACCACATGTATGACCTTTTCGCGATATCTGTGTGCTTATGGTGCGTAAGCATCGTTCACAGACAGACCTGCTCATCAGAAGTGCAGTTTAGTCGATTTTTTTTCCACCCTTTGGGAACCACAGAGGAAGCACCATGTCACAACAAATTTGTGCAGTGTAGCACGAAGCCCACTGCCTTCACAGCAAGGTCAAGCAAACAAGTCATGCACTGACGAACGGACACATCATATGATGAATACAATTCATTGATTTCATGTGAAATGCGAATCTGAACATTGGCGATCTGTCGCATCCAAGTGTGCCAGACTGGCTCACAGATAGGTAAATTTAAGGTATTAACAAGATGTTTCTTTATATCTGTTCATCTGCCTCTCTTCATCGGTTCGATTTTTCCGTGTCACTGAGGAAGACCACTGTCCCAACTCCCAAGAGGGACAGGGGTGAGGGGCAACCCATCCTATTGTCCAGCCGATGTGGGGCGGAAAATGAGGCCAGAAATTCTGAGAATGCCAAAAGGAACCCCATGCTCTTTCATTCCCTCCCTACACTGTTTATTTGATTACAACAAGTGTGTTTCAGCCCTGATATTTTTGTCACAATTCACCCTTTCTTTTAGGTTTCTCCCCTGAGCTCATTTCTGTTCAGACCTCTCTAAAATAAACACCCTTTTCCATTCTGAAAGTAGAATAACAAACAAGTTATTCTTCAAAAGATTTGGATATAAAGTGCCTGTGCTGTGATATGAACCTGTCAGTCACACCTAATGTTATTGCTTTCTTTATTTCCTAAAACATTAGTTGATTAATTGATTAGTGATTAAAAGCTGATAACTCTCTAGTTCCAGCTTCTTAACTGTATTTGTTGCTTTTTGTGATAGTAAACTGATTATCTGATTATTAACTGATTATTTTGGGAGGTTGGTTGAACAAAACAAGTGATTTGAAGATATCACATTGGGCTTTAGGTATGAGATTTTTTGTTATGGTCAAACAATCATGTAGTAAATAATGCAAATATTAATCAATAATATAGCATTCTTTTAGCAGGCTCTCAAGCTCTATCATTAATAGGATGTGACCTCAACAACAGACCAGATTTTTCAGGCTTGCTTGGCTCGCTAAGAGTGTATCTGGTGCTTTTGGATTCTGTTGCCAGTTATGTTAGACTGAAGTTATGCCGACAGGCTCTCTGCCTCTTGCCTCAAACTGAATACTCACACAGCAAATTGAATTGGAGCTGCTTTCCTGTTAAGATCCGAGATGGAATGGAAAATATAATTAGGAGATAAGAGCGGGTGTGGAGAGAAATGAAACAACAGCAAAGCGTGGAGTCCTGAAAGTGCCTCTGCTGACTCACAACGGTTCATGTGACCAGATCATCTTTGGTCTAAAGTTGATACAACTGGGAAGAGCAGCAAAGGCTTAGGTTTATTTCTGTCAAAACTTATTCTAAGTAAAGCATCCTGGTTGACAGCTAAACTTTAAGTATTGAATATAATGTACAAATGTATCCATCTTACATAGTGAACTAACAGTATGTAATATTTAATTTGTTTATTTAGAATATGAAGTGTATTAACAAATTGGACCTTGCTAATGTCTATTATTAACCTTTTGATTATTTTTTCAATTGACTGATTAATGGTTTAGTCTAGAAAAAGGTTTATTACAATTTTCCAAACTGATATCTTCCATCTGATGCAGATGACTGATTGAGATGAGGTTTAAAGTGCTGATAAAAGCTAGTAAGTCGATCTTGAGTTAAGGTTTTTTATGTAAAACGACTGTTTTCAAGGTCAATAGTGGATTTGTGCTTACCGTATATTCAATTTACAATGCTATAATAGAGAGAATATAAGATAGAACCTGGCAAATATAATTTTTTAGAGATCTTTATAGAAAAGCAACAAATTCCCAAATTGAGAATGTTTTCAGTTTTGCTCGATAAATTAGTTTAAATAATTAAATTTCAGGTGATCATTAGGTTTTATGAGCATAACCTGGAAAAGGAGGAGCATGGAGGTGTAAGTAACAGCGATGGACAAAATAGTAGCTCACACCTTCTGTGTCCTTGAAGGACAGGTGGCCACACTCAGTCCTCAGGGTATTCCACCTCTCCATTACATTCTTCACATAAAACCAGGCCCTCCTCCTCACTCCAGACCTGCCATTGCTCCTCTTTCATGCTCAAACAAACAGCCATTTATTCCTCTTTTCAAATCCAAAGAACTTCATTGGCATAACAAAGGGAGAGTTCAGTGTTACCAAATAGTACACAAATAACACCATATTTGGAGCACATAAATACACCCCTCCCTTTCCCCACATTCCAGACACTTGATTCTCCCTGTCCTCCTCATTTACACATGCTGAGTGTGTGTGTGGAGAGAGAAAGAGAAAAAAATTATTTATGTGATTTTATCTGCAAACTTGACTATTTGTACCTGTAATTTTGGGCTTAACTAGCAGGTTAAACTTTTTGCCATGTCCATTCTGTTTTAAACTTTAAATGTGTCAGCATGATCAATGGCTGTAATTATCGAGCTTCAAAACTATAATCTGTATTTCTTTCTCGCTTGCGTCATCAGTTTCGCCTGACTAGCTTCTTCTGAAGAGCATCTCTGCTTTATAGACCTGCTCTTCAACATTTCCTGGAGTTTACAGAGGATACATACGTGTCAGGCTCTTTTATTATATTATGTTGCATAGATTCAAGGCTATATGTAGCATTTGAGTCTTAAACATTGTCCCAGAGGTCTTAAAATTGTTTGCTTCTCTGTCCTCAGTTTTTCCAGTGACAAATCCCCCTGGTCGCACGGAGCAGAGATACAGTTTATGCACAAAACTTTTTACAGCTTTAAAATACGAAATTTTTCACTTGCAGAAACGTGTACTCACCCTGAGAATATTTATTCTTTAAAAACACACGCTTACAGACATCCCTTACGTAGTGTATTTATTTCACACCACATTAACGGAAGAATTCAAAAGTTATTCTGGAGGAACGTTAGCCTGGTCCATACCTATCACATCAAACTAACGTTAGCTACCAAGCTAAACAGGCTATCAAGAAAAACCTTAGTCACGAGTACTGGAAGAAAATAATTACACAACCAACTTAACCGAAGAAATAATCGTCACACAGCATCAAAAAAAACCTTCGACAAAGAGCATAACTGTCTGACGGGTTCATGTCTGTTTGGTTTAGCTGTCTGGCTATATATGAAGGGCAAAAAACAAACGTAAAGTTACCTCTTTCTCTCAAGTTATTCCTCTCCTCCACTTTGACAGCTCGTTTCCCTTATTCCGGTGATAATTCAAATGTTTTCAGACATTCATTAAAGTCCACACAGAAAAAGTGGGAGGGAAAACAACTCCGACGTAAATTAAGACGGGAACAAGCTCATTATGCGACGACTGCAACCTGTTACCTTTGTCGGGGATGTAAACGTCCCGCCCAGCCTCTCCAGAGAGAGCACTGTGATTGGACAAGTGAGCTGCTGTAGGCGGGACTATAGATATCGGCTACGTTTGCTATTGGTAAAATCTTCACGTCATTCATTCATTGTGCTGGACCACTTTATGATTTGCTGAAACTCGGAAGTCCGTATTTTTATTCCAGATTAACAAACAAGGAAACTACCGGAGTGACCCAGATAAAGATAGTTAGGATCACTGATGGAGAAAGGTGAATACAGACTGCTGCATCATTATGTTTGTTTCTTCAATTTGCCAGTAGATGGCGGAACTATCTACATGCTGGTAGTTAAGAGGCACCTTCTAGGGCCCTTATTGAAAAAAGTCTTGGACTAAAAAAACTCTGCATCTGCTGCAAATGCTCCAATAACATGGAACTGCGTCACCAGGGCTCATAATCACAACCTTAGACACCAAAGGCAAGTCATGATCTCATTGAGCTGCCTGCAAAGTAAAACATGGACCTGACAACAAAGATTTGCAGCAGTTCAAATACAATTTGCCACTCAGTACTAGGGGTACTTTGCAATTTAGTTTGTTTTTATGATGTAATATTTTATATAAATTGTCTTAGAGATTTTATGCATCATTTTATAATTGAATTTCTGTTTGATTCTGAGAGTGTGTCATATTTAGTGTGGTATGGAATTGTTATTGTTGCCTTCCTTGACCAGGAACATTTTCAAACAGAGATTATAGTCTAAATGAATGTCGCATTGTTAAATAAATGATAAAATGGTATAAAATAAAAACACCAATTCATAAATTCACATTATATACGTTTTAAAGTACTCATGTTAAAATGAATTTATGTGGGCAGATTGTTGCACTAGGATACAAATAAAAAAATAGGTGCAAAGGCAAATGCTGAGTTCTTTGTGATCATTCACTGCAAATGTCATTTATTCCAGATTACCAAGATGATCACGATTTCAGCTGTAGTGGAGTGCACAAGAAAAAACCTCAAAGAAAAAATGTTTTAAAATTCTGCAATAACTTCATAACTGTCATAATTGTTACATGTCGGATCCTACATTTTTCTTTTTGCTGGGCTTCTTGGCATTAGACTAACTACTGATACAATTTGGAGATTTTTTTAGAAGATTTTTTGTGTATCCATTGAAATTGTTACGGTAAAACTCCTTCTCCGTCCCGTACACACAGCCCCTCCCCGAAGTCCAGCGACATCCCACAGTCTGCGCACACAACTTTCCTCTCCATCTCATCACTTCTTCTGGTCGACAGACTGGACGAATCATCTCACGCTCCGGGAATGGGATCTCTACTGGGTGCAAAGAAAAACTTTGAATTCTTTCGAGTTTACGCTCTCCAGAAGCTACTTTTCAAACTGCAGGGATAGTTGTTACTGCAGGTGCAGGGTGACAGCAACAAAGTCACTGGCCGATGACTTCCAAGACGCACCGCACCAAGTTCTCGGCTACTTTCAGACGCTAGACAGCAGTTCAGCACCATGAAGTGCTGAATTTTGGTGATTGGGAGATTAATTTCAGACCACAGTTAGCCTACTTCACCCGAGACGTGCGTAAAATATCTGTGCGTAAAGTTGGAGCTGTTGCGCACGGTTCAAATTTACTTCTATCGGTGAGAAGAATTGTTAATACCTTGACAGCCATGGCAAAATGGTTCAGAGATTTCCCCATCAACCTGAAGAACGGAAACGAACGGGTCCGCTCGGCCTCTGAATCTGGTCCACAAACTCGACCCAAACCCTCGTTTTCTCGTGACAGTCTGAAGGGAAATCAGCGCAAAGATGCAGGAATGGGGGGGTTATTGGCTGGGAGAAATAGGAAAAATTCGGCTACAGAATTGGGTCGTAACAACCCTAGTTCTGGTGGGACAGTTTGGGATAGTCTTACAACTGGAAAAGGTCGCAAGAACTCCAAGGTCGAGACTGGGACGTCGGATGAGAACCGCCAGGTGAGGACCTCCAGTTTGGCGCAAGCGTACATCAGCAGGATGATCAAAGTGGACAAACAAGACAAGACTCCAAAATTCAACGGGATAAGTGAACAGAAGCAGCCCGAGAACGAAAAGGGAAGGGCCGACATTAAAGCAACGGTGAGTAACTTCTAGAGATGGAACCGCAGCTAATGCAAAACTCCATACGGCACTTTTTTATCTTCATATTTCATTTGCTATTTATTTACAAGCAAAACCAGGCAGAAGCACTTGTAGCAGCATACATTTAAAAGTCAATAGACTGTGTAATGCAAAAACCTAATTTCATTGTGGGCTTGAGGTCAGAGCTTCCCTTTGTGTTTTCCTTCCCCACCTCAGTTCATAACCGTGTATTCAGTTTCCATCTCGCTCAAAAGAATACAATGTAATGAAACTGCATTGTGTCAGATCAAACAGGCAAACACAATGCGCTGACCTCTTTGCACAAGTATTTCTGCTTGTCCCTCCATTACCTGTCACTCCGTCATTGACACCACGCACGCACGCACGCACGCACGCACACACACTGTATCAGATCCCTCTCTCCCTGCCTGCTCTGTTGTCTGCAGGTAAATGTAATGTCTGAATAGGTTTAGCAGCCCAGCTTTGTGCTTTCTGACGTGTTGTTTTCTTCTCATAGCTGATCATCCTTGAGGACTATGCAGATCCTTTTGATGCAGAGAAAACCAAGGAGCAGAGGGAGGCTGAGAGAGCAGGAGTGAATGATGGGTACATGGAGCCCTATGATGCCCAGGTCATCATTACAGGTGAGGTCCGGGTCATTATCCGTCTCAGCAGTTATGTTATGGAAGAGCCAGTGTGGCATGTATTTCAGACCAATCTTTCTTTGATTAAGTGCTGCTCTAGTGTTCGACTGTTTTGCCAGTGGTCTACTTTGCAGAGAAAATATGTTCAAAGTGAACCAAAACTGCACATTTTAATGATTGTGCCATAATGGTTGATTCTTGCCTTATCATAAAAATGAAATTAAGTAAGGGCAGAATCAAATCAATGAATTTGGACTTTATGGATAAGAAAAGCAAATACGTGGCAGATACATGGCTCGTTGATATCATCATACCATCATTTGCTTGAAATAAGTGACTTGACTGCAGTTGCAGTTGAGAAGATAACTACATTTATTCACCTTGCAACCACTTTGAAGATCATAAAGTAAATTATATGCAGACCAACGAGTATTTTTCACATTGTAGCTAAGTTTCCTGCACTCATGCCAAGCCACGTTTGTGCTAAAGGGCCATTTTAAAGGGACTTAGAGCCAAACTCGACCCTCAGTCTCTCTACTGACTTCCCACCCTGCTGGTGGTTGCCATAGGAACAGTGTTGTGCAAGGACAATGGGTGCAGCTTCCTCTTCCATCTTCCTGTCTCCTGCCTCTGTTTCCTTTGCCCCATTCTCTTGATAGGAAGTTGGCCCCAGTGCCCCTCCACACACAACACATAGACACACACATGCACAAATACTTTAGGGTCCCTTACGTGTGAAGAGAATTGAAAGACCCCCCCCCCCCTCACCCCTTCCCAAAACCTACAAGTCCCCCTCTTGGTCTCGCCCAATCACTTCCCAGCAGCCAGGAAGTGGCCTGGACAGCCAGCCAATCAGCAGTTGTGTTGACCTTTTCTTCCTGTAGCTCCATTGTTTGGTCACACAATAGTGCAGACACACAGGCTACCTGTCAGACAGCAAAGAAACACAACAAGTGAAATTCCCCCCAAAATTAATGACATGTCATAACAAACACATTTTAAAGAGCAAGTCACACTTTTATAGCCTAGAAACCAAATCTAGTGAGGATACATGCATTAACTTTCCATATAACTGAAATAAAACAAACAGTCTAATTCATGTATGTGTATATGTGTATTTAAAACTTTTTTTTTTTTGCATAAGTGTCTCCTTTTTCTTTTGTAAATTTTCCTTTTCTGTCTGATATAGCGACTGGGACACACACTTTTACATCAAATATCACTCATTTCTGTGGATATGGAACAGAAACATTATGCAAATTAATAATGGGATGCTTGCAAGAAGTGTATGCCTAATTACAGGCTTCAATTCAATAAAACAGTCCTGTGATGAATTTATAATTTATTTTTATGAAGATTATAATGTTCCTGCTTTAGAGAGGTGTTAATTAAACTTTATGGTCATTTTGAAGGCTGGCTGGCTGGCACGATTTAATTGTACTGTGCTATACTGAGAGGTGTTCTCAATATTTTGTCCACCCCAGTTATATCAATAAGGGTAGACAAAATATTAGAAACACCTTTCAGTGTAATGCAACACAGTTCAACAGTACCACAAACTACATCCTCCAAATTGATCATTAAGTTAAATCAACAGAATCTTTCCCACACAGAATCTTTTCCAAGAGTCCAAAAATCTGTAACAGTGATATCTGCCTCCCAAAGGACTCACAACACTATCGCCTAATTTGTTTGAGACTAATTCTTTGCGACATTTTGAGGCCAAATTGGCTTTTTGTCAGAGGCAATAAAAAAGTTAAAGTAGGCTAATTTTAAAAAAATTATCAAAACACAGAAGAGCCTATTTGGTCTCTACACTTTTCTACAAAAAAGAAAGAGAGAAAGAAAGAAATAGTAAAAAACAGTCTTTGAAATGTGCAAAGTGAAAATCCTTTTTTTCAATACCATTAACTAATCACTAATCACCAAACCTTCCTGTTGTAGAGGTTCGTAGACGGGGCTCCAAAGACCTCCTGAAGGTGTGCGTTTTGCTGGATCGAGGTCAGAGAAAGGGGAAGGGAGAAGAGGGAAAGCCCACGCCCCTAAATATCTACGACACCCCATATGAGGGCGGGCTGGAAGGCGACCGTGAGGGGGTGTGGATCCCTGTCACCCGGCCCGAGTCTGATGTCCGTCCCGCTGGAGAGTACGAACTGCCCTGGGAGTGGAGAAAGGAGGACATTGTTAGAGCGCTGTCAGGTAGAGAGAGGGAGAGAGGGATGATGGTAAGGGTGGGGGTTCAGGGTGTGGAGGAAGGATACCACGAGTTTTATTTATACAGTAATGCAACAACAATTTTGTGTTTGCTTTAAGGAGGAAACAAAACAATCCTGCTGAATCAATTTCCAGAGATGTGTTTACTTTGGTAGCTCTGGCATGCTGTGATAGAATTTTATTATGAAAGGTTGATATTGTCTCTCCTGCTTCCTTCAGCTCAGTTCGAGGCAGTGGATTGTTCCCCCAGTAAAGAGAACGGTTCAACCTCTGGCCGCCAGCAGCAACAGCAACAGCAACAGCAACAGCAACAGCAGCAGCAGCAGCAGCAGCAGCAGCAGCAACAGCAGCAACAACAACATACCCTCAGGCAGAAGAACTGGAACCATAAAACACTCGTACCATCTTCCTCCTCCTCCTCCTCTTCTCCCTCCTTTCCCTCCTCTCCAATTCTCAAACTCTCCCCTCTCACACCCCCATCTCCCTCTTTCCCCACCCTTAAACTCTCACCCCTCTCGCCCTCCTCTGGTCCTAACAAACTTACCCCTCCGTCTCCTACCTCTCCCAGTGCCCCACTGGATGGGGAGGCAGCCAAAGTGGACCCCAGCCTGCCCCTGGAGAAGCAGAGGTGAGGTGGGAGAAGAAGGGAGGAGGGAAATGTTGCATAGGATGTTTAAATGTTTTAGTAAGACCACTGGATTGCAGCTCCCAAACATTATTGGACTGAAACAGGCAACATTTCAACTCTTATCAGGTCATCATAAGGAAAATATGCAACATGACAAACTGAGATATGCACAGAATTTATTTCATGCATGTTCAAAAAAACAGTATAAATACAGTACATTTTAAAAAGTGAAAATAGTTGGAAAAGCAGCTCAGTAATAATCTCTAATAATGATATAGAAATTATTTGAATATATAGAAATGTGATATAATAAATTCAATAGACCCCACTGAAAAATCCCTCTCCTCCCCTCAAAAATGTAGGAAACCATTACACTGAACATTTCCTACATTTAAAAAATTAATAATAAATAAATAATTATTAATAAATAGGAGTGGCATTGTAGATCTGTAAACAAGTCGTGGGTTCAAATCCAAGTTGTGTTTGTGCCATCTTTTTTTCCCCAGTGTTCTTCCCAGTCCAAAGGTCAGGTGAATTGGAAACTGTAAAAAAAAACAAACCCTAAAGAGTCTAAAGCTTTATTTATTTTATATTTTTATATTAGTCTTTTGATAGACTTGTGCTGTACCTCTCACTCATTGCACGCTCAACCTTGAACAGGATTAGTGGATTGATGGAATTAAACAAATGAGATGAGATGAGGTGTTTTGTTAGTGCTTATCTCATAAACATTTTTTTTCTTCTCCTCCGACCTTTTACCTTACCGTCTGTTTGTAAATAAAAAATAAAAAAAATATGGGAGAACAGTGCCCTCCTCGGTTTTGGCTGAAAATCTATCTCTCGTAGTATAAGTTGTAAAGCAAGCAAGCAGACCTCCTTCAACATCTGATCTGGTGACTCACAATGTCAAATACACTGCAGAAGCTGACAGTCTTCTTGGCCAAAATCTCACATTGGCACTTTATCAAATTTGGCATTTATCTCAGAGAGCACACTCGTGATAAGGTGCTGAACATAAACACTGGGCAGGGGTGCACCCTTCACATGAGGTCTGAATAGACAGCAGAGACAGAGCATGCGAGGAAGATGCTCAGAGCATTTGTCCCTCTCATGTTGAGGCTGAATGTCAGTGTGTTTTGCCTCCAAGCATCAAGGTCACACACAGCCTATTTACTGTATATACGGCTAAATAGGGTCTGTTATATATGGTTTTAACCTGTGGATACTGTCAGCACCACCTTGTGTCCTAACAGGCCTCCCTCGACACTCCGCACAGCTTATGTTTGTCCGTTTTATTCATTCAGTCCACAATAAATCTCTGTCCGTCTGATTTATGAAAACAGTGAATCTTTGTTGGTTGCCAGTCTTTTTCTCTTTTTTTCTCTCTCTCACGATCATCACCTATCATTAACTTGACATCTGACTTATCTCCATATGTCACTGTGCTATATGTCACTGATCTGCTGTCTCTCTCTCTCTCTCTCTCTCTCTCTCTCTCTCTCTCTCTCTCTCTCTCTCTCTCTCTCTCTCTCTCTCTC
>JBBPCS010000855.1:14221646-14240859 GCA_037974645.1 Hollardia meadi
TTTAATCATGCCCCCCCCCCCCCCCCCCCTACCCCACCCCAACTTTCACCTTCTCCTTCCTGACTCTCGAATCTGCTCCTGTGCACACCTTAACCAGTCCAATAAAGGTTGTAGGTTCAGATTAATCAAAGAATGTGTCTGTGTGGCATGTTTTTACTCTCACTCACACACACACACACGCACGTGGCCTATTTGTAAATTCTTGTATTACCCAAACTTCCCATTAATCTTACACCACAGGATAGAACGAAAGAAAGAAACGTTTCCTGGCTTTCTATTATTGAGGCTGGCAACTTCCTTTTTATATACTCACACACACACACACACACACACACACGCACACACACACACACACACACACACACACACACACAGTCCAGCCGTGATTTATTTTCTTCTAGGAAGCAGGGATTTTAAACAATCATGGGTGTAGGGCCCAGCCAAGGTCACTTCAACTTCTCATTATTCTGCTGTGAAACAGGAATGTGGGTACAGTCAGTACCTGGTCATATACACTTTATGTTCTCTTTTATGCAGAGGAACAACAGAATGACGAATACACCACAACAGAGGTAACTGTGACTCAGAGACTCAACTACAACCTCTTATACCCTATAGAATTCATTAAAATAGAAATCTTTATAAAAAATAGAAAACAGCTCTATCTCTAATCTACATCCATCCTCAGCAAGACTCAAGTGCTGTAAATGTGCCAAGCAAATTGAAGGTAATGCAATAATCTCCTATCGGAATTGCTGGATTCGATTGGGGTCCGCTTGCTGCCCCCTGGTGTCCATTATGTGTTCTTACTCATCTTGTTTGCTGGAATAAAGCACAACCAACGCCGAGGTGTTTGAGTTAAGGTCACATTTATTCTTTCCAGGGAGAAATTCCTTTGGTTGAATGTGTTACAAAATACGTGGAATGAAAAAATAGATGCATTCACATGTTCGACAATGACAGGTGTTGAATCTGATTTAAACTCTCCAGATTTTCACATAGCAGTAAATACAGTTTGGATTAATTGGACATTGAGGACAAATACACAAACACCCAGCATTTACAGCTGAAGTGACAATTACAGGTGTGCGTTTGTTTAAGCGTGTGCGTGTGTGTGTATTTGTTCACGTGAGTACATGACAGGATGTCCTCGGTGGGTCTTCTCTCCTGTCCTACCTGTTTCCTCCCTGGAGCGTGTGGGTTTTCAGAGTGGACGTCTTTGACCCGACGGCGAGTTCACTTCTTCTCTTGCTTCTCATTGTACTCCAGGAAGAAGTCGTTACAGGCCACAGTAAGAGCTCCCACCAGTATGATGAACTCGGTGAAATCTACCTCCCCGTCGTTGTTGGAATCCAGGTCTCCCATCACCTTATCCACTGCCTCCCTATCCTGAGCATTCTGCATGTGTGAGGATATAAAACAGATATGTAGGCTGGATCTATGTCATGAAACCTGTGCGTGCATCTTGCAACCCCTTGTAGAATGTATCTCCTTACCCCCAGGTAGTTGCCGAGCTCTGTGGTAAGCATCTCCTTGAGCTCAGTCCTGCTCAGTGTATATTTATCCCCCTCGTTTCCGGAGTACTTGTGGAAGGTTTGGATCATGAGCTGCATGGCGTTCTCCAGGGTGGAGGCATTCTCTGAGTTGGGCAAAGACATTCTGGAGAAGGATAGAATAAGAGGGAGAGTTGGGAGAGGAGAAAGCGAGAGCAGTCCATGTCAGTACTCCTGCAAAAATTTGCTCCCTGGAGCATGGAGGACAAATCTGTTGCAAATCAATACAGGATAAAAACGCTCTCAGTTGCTCTCTCTTGCAGGCAAACGCAAGCACTCTTTTTTTTGTCTTTGACATGCTGCCAGACTGGCTGCCAGACAGACAGATAGATGCATGGAAAAAACAATAATAGAAAGCAGGCTACAATACCGTCACCAAGACAGCTTCTAGGCATATAGGCTATCTATCTCGTGACAGGAGAAGTGTATGGCAGAGTCGGAAACAGTGTGCAGTTTGCTCTGTTTCCTCATCAGGAGTGTTTCCTCCCTACCAGTGGACCTGATAAGATTTTGCTCCAGATAAACAGATCCTCAATCTGTTTGTTGCTTTGGCCCAGCGAGAGGACCTCTGGGGGAGTCAGGACATAGTCAGCAGCCGGACATGTGAGCCAGCTGATAAGAGTGAAACTCTAAGCTAGTAAAACAGGCCAACCAGGGGAGGAGATGTAATCAGGACACACAAAGGCAACCTGATCTGAGCTTTTACTTTAGCCTGGCTGAGTGGCAGAAAACACCAGAGACAGGTGTAAGTCCTTCCCTTTCTTGAACCTACATCACCTCTGAACTGTGAAGACTTTTCTTGTCATTCTCATGAATCAGTGGCATAAAAAAATGATCAGAAAGACACTTTTGGCAAGCCCTGTTTGAGATAAATTAAGGTTCCAGAACAGAAAGATCTTTGTTGTTGATTTGCACTTTCAACAGGCTTTCCACCTACAGACGACATGATGCATTATCTACTTTAAAGATATAAAAAGGGTCAGAAACAACCTGTGAGAAATACAGAGATACAGCTCGCAGTGCTGAAGTCTGTCCCCCACCTCATTTCTTACCTGAGTGTGAGATGAGTGCTGGGCTGCTGGTCAGGTGCAGAGGGAGAAGGCGTTCGCGACTGATGAGGAGGATGAGGAGCACTTCGTCTTAAATACATCCCTCTCTCCACCCATCCCACTTATCCCTTCCTCTTCTCTCCCTCCTTCCACCTGTTGCTCCTCTCCTCCTCCCACCCCCACCCCCCTTCTCCTCTCTTCCCCCTTCTCTATTTATGCATTAGACACCTGCTCTCTGCTGGATGGACACACGAAGGGTCCACCCCCCCACCCCCCATCTCACTGTCTTTCAAAGATGACATTTTGACTAAAAACACTCACGGTACTGTAACTACAGCAAGACATTAAGTAAACTGTTAACAGTACCCATAATATGACCACAAGCCAGAACACAAATGCTCTTGTGTACTTTTTGTTATTCTCAGATATCAGTCTATATGTGAACGTTCAGTAACTCAGCAGATACCAAGTGTAAATAGTGAGTCTGAGAGACATGGAATTAGTTTGCAATTTTTATACTTTGATGAGCTCATCGCACTGGACCAACAGCATTTCCTGAGCACAATAATGGTTGTGACAATAACATATCACTTACTATGCTACAGTATGCTATTGCGACAGCAGATTATCCTGCTACCCAGTTGTGCAACCATTTTGTTCTGCAAAGGAAAGGCTTGGAGGGGGTGCTAAATTAAACACTGTACCAAGACAGAGATGACACCAGCCATCACACCAGCGAAATCCCTTTACAAAGACTTTGCAAAACATGCCAATCCAGTGACACACGCACACTTTCACAAACACATTCCCACTTCAAGCTCCAACACACACTACATGCATGCACAAAACACATGATAAAGGCTCAGCTACAGAAGCATTTGGTAAGCATACTTTAAATAGTTCATGTAGTCGATCAGACCTAAAGCCATACAAGGGATACAGTGAGAGCCAAATGGCATGAGAAGTAAATGAAGAGCAAAAATAATTGACAGGAACTTTTATTAATTTACACCAGAATGAATGATCTAAAACACCTAAGAAAAGCAAACACTATTATTAAAATGTATGTTTAATCTGGCATCCTGATGCAGTAAGTCTTCTTGTTTATGTGTTGTTGCAGCAGTATATTGTGTCAGTGAGTGTAGCACAGTGTGTGTGTGTGTGTGTGTGTGCGCGCGCCCATATGTGTGTACGTATTGTGTTGCAGAGTGAAGGATGGTACACAATAGGAAGCGTATACTGTATGTCAGGATCTCGTTGCAATAGTTGATGCATATCCAGGCTGCTGAGTTTGACTAGTCAGGGGTGTCACACCTATATTTAGCAAGTGTTGCTGTTAGCGATGGAAGGAGCAGGTATCATTGCAGCGGTTTCTGTGGGAAAATGTCAAGCAGAGAAACTACTGTACACATACTGTCCAGAAGAATTTTAATGGAAGTCAATTGGTAACAATTAGACACTTGAACAAAATGTAAGTAAGAAGAAAACACCAATTAAAAACTAAAAACTACACACACTATAGTTTTATTATATAAAGATTTTATTTTGAAAATACAGTGAGTATCATTTGTTTAGTTGGTATAAAAATGACACTCCCAGCTCAGAGTCCTTCAGTGTTTCCTTGACAGAGGAGATCAATAAGTTGAAAAACAAAGGTTGATCTGGACAGAGAGTAAGGTGTAATTCAGAGCATTATATAACCACTTGATTAACTGTATGAAAATCATAATGGACTGTTGTTTTAAAAAAAAGAAGCGTTTACATGATGTAATGCCCCCGCCCCGAAAAAAGAAAAAAAAAGGCTGTTAATGTGTTGATTCTCCAAAATTGCAGCTTCGCGAGCATCTATGATGCATCTGTATTGGATCCACTCTTCCTCTGACTGAACTCCCTCTCACTGAGGGAGGTGGCCAAGTAGCCAATCAGAGTGAGGTATTCCTGGAAGTTGACCTTTCCGTCGTTGTTATCATCCAGTCCCCGCTGCATCTCCTTCACGGCAGAGGAATTTTTTGAATCCTGGGGTAGACAGAAGCAAACAGGACATACTGTATGTGTTGACATGGTAAAATAAAAAAGAATTATTAAATATGTTGATTAATTATTTATGTAAAACAATTGGAGAAAAGTGAAAATTTTTGCAGTTCTTTACCTCCATGATGCCACCAAGCTGTTTAGATACCATTTTCTGGAAACCCTTACTGTCTAGGTTCTCCTTCCCCTTGGACGAACTAAGAAATGTGGTCACCACCGTCTTAATGGCTGCCTCCATATCTAAAAAGAAAGAGAGAGACAAGGACAAAGAGAAGAAAGGAGTTTGAATGCTCGAAGTGGCAAGGAGAGATACGGCCATATCTTAGACACTCACACATCGTGCCATTGGGCACAGTTCCCATGAATTTTATTAACATGAAAAGAAATTACATTTACATTAGATAAAGGGTTTATTTCAGTGCATTGTTGAAGAAGGGAGGACATCATAACCTTGGAATGCTTGTGCATAGCTGATGAAGATTAGGGATTCTCTGTACAATCATATATTACGATGCATCAAAAACAAGTTATATTACATTTAACTTCATTTAGTTTGTGATATGATTGGAAACAGTGAAAAGTTCAGTTTAAAAACAATGTTGCAATGCAATTAAAGCAAAACTGTCTGAATTGCCATTTAAGCCATAAATGTGCAGCACTGGAGACAATCCTAATTGTAATTGTAATTGGATTACCTCTTGCAATTGTATTTGAATTGAATGTGTTTCGAACATGTCCCTTGAACGTAAACACGTGAGAAAGGTGAGACACTCAAGTGATGTCAGCATAGAAGAGGAGGAGGAAGAGGAGGAGGAGAGGAAGGGGCCAAGCCTGGAGGCTCTCTGAGGTAAACAGAGCGAGAGAGAGGGAGCGATGGAAGGTTGAAGAGGAGGGGAGTCTCTAAGGTAAACACAATGGGAGCTGTGATCTCTGACGGTGGACATCTGATCCTCAGAAGCCAGAGTGAGGCCACAGGTTCAGATTACTGCCTGCTGCCCGTCTGCTGCAGCACACTTCCCCTTGCTGCAAACTGTGCTCAAGTATGAACTGAAAATTGAAACTAATATAGGTTGTGGGTGGTGATGAGAAAACCCCCCACAAAAATCTATATAAATCTTTGTTATTCCTCCTTGTGAAGTTTATATGAAAGTGACAGCATTTCATAAACTGTCCTTATTCCAAACTACATAATCATTTTTCAAAACTTGATTTTTTTAAAAAAACCTATTGTTGGTGTACAGTATTCTCCCATAATGCAATGCAGCAAAGGAGCTGCCAGTGCTAACAGCTGCAAAAAATTTAAAGTAACTGTAGATTGTATCCCTGCTACTCTTACATTATTATATATAATATTACATTTTTGTTAGTATTATTATGCATGACTTTAAAAGGCAGAAATCTACTCATGTAGTTCGTTGAGGTGGTACTAATTATTCTCATTATGGATTAATGTGCTGATTTTTTTTTTTTTCCATTAATCGACTGATTGTTTGGTTTTCTAAAATTCTGAAAACAGTGAGAAATGCTGTCACAATCACCCAGACCCCAAAGTGACATCTTCACAATGCTTGTTTTGTGCAACCACCAGTCAAAATGATCCAAAATTAATGAAAATGATTAAAGGGAAAAGTAGAAACGATTTGGCAAATAGCTGCCAATTATTTTTCTGTCAATCGACTTCATCATTTACTCGTCTGTTTCATTTACCGTTGGGTAGTTTATAACATAGTGAACTGTTTTGTATGCAGACATCTTCATTTTTTAAGTAACTAGTAACTAAAGCAATCGAATGAATGTAGGGAAACGTGAAAAGTATTTCCCTCGAACAAAGTACTATGAAAAGAAAAGACTTAAGTACAAGTAACTTAAATGTGTACTTTAGCACAGTAGTCCCATATAGTCTCATATAAGTATATGTACTTAGTTACATTCCACCACTGTGTATTGCAAAAAGAGAAAACTAAGACAATACTGTTTAATATATACTGTATATTATTAGTATGTAATATAAGAGAGAGCTGTTGATTTTGTGTATAATAACAACAAAAACAGTAGACTATGAAAATGACTGTGAAGTTTTGTCATATCAAAGAATATGTTATGCTTATAGACAGTGTTAAGAGGTGTGGCCAGTGCATGTGCAACCTCATGAATCCTGCTGTAGTTCAGCCAACAGAGGGGTCTCTTTATGATTCTGCTCCCCATTTAGCCTTCTGTTGTCTCAACAAACAAGATTTCCAAGGCAACCGCTCACAGAAAATAAAAGGCCTGGATGAATGCCCTGCTGCAGGACTTTCAGTTTGTACTGGAAACTACCAGGAGGCAGCTCGTGATGGGTAACGATGATGGGCTCTTGTGGCGATGTTAACAGAGTAACTGTAGAGGCTGGTAAATCTTCCATCTGACACAGATGTCACACCTCAGTGCTCACCCTATGCACGCACACTGAGATGTACAAATCACACAGAGAGATAGAGAGACCCACAAATATCGAGAGAAGGACAACAACAATTAGGACTTCTGTTGCATTAACCTAATTACTGGGTGAGTGAGAGCAGGCACCCAAGCCCTGGATTCTGTTTCATGTGTCCCTGTCATGCCAGCACGCACACACACACGGACACACACACACGGACACAGAGGTGAACACACAACTTGTTCCTACATACAAGTGAGCATCTGTCATCTGCAGGCCGTTCATTATTATTTAATGGGTTACTATAATTGTCCCAACACCTTCCTAACATCCTCTACAAGATGAACAGCAGGGAGAAGGCAGACCAATGTCGGCGTGTGTTTGTTGCTGTACAGGCCATATATCAAAATGCCTGACAGGCCACCACCATTAGCATCTCCTCTGGGTGTAATGAGATGAACATGAAACCTAGTAGGCTTGGGTCTGAACTGGAGACATCAGGGCCACAGAATTACAAATGGGTAGAAAGGAACATGCAGTGGGGTTTATCTGTACACATCTCCTACAGCCTCTCAGCATGTGTAATCCATGGTGATTATAATGACTGTATTGAACGCTCGTGTGAGGCCCGGTGCTTTTTTTTATTTTTAAATTTGCATTTCTGGTCCTGGAATTTTGAATTCTTTTTGATCCGAGACATTTTAAAGTAAAGTAATGCTTACTTCTTCTTTTTTGTGTGGATATTTTTTAGAGCCGTATATTTCTAAAACCATCCAGTAATTCTCAAGTGACAAGTAGAGGAATCTAAAAAAAAAAAATTATTTTATGTTTTATTGGACTTACCTATCTGGTTCCTTGCAATTGCTCAGACATAATCTTGTCGCCCCTCAAGGGATCCTGATCCACAGACTACTGGAAACTACTAAACTAGGTGGCTATCAGTTTAGTTAATGACATGTTTCATGGTGGCATGGTAACAAGTTATGTAGGCTAATGTCAAATTAGGGAATTGGATAGCTCCCTCTGGCAGAATGACAAGACCACTGAATGGTACCTTTGTTGTCTCCAAAGTTTATTTTAGCATAATTAGTATTGTTGCTTGTTTAATCCGTTTTCTCATTTTTGTGTGCAACTTTTTATGCTGCAATCTTTTAATAAATGTGCATGATATTGTTAGGGACCTCCTGAAGATACCACAGATGAAAGTTCTCTGTACACATGCAACATAATGCATAGTACCTCTCAAATAAATTTTTAAAAAAAAGCATGACTACTGTGCAGACATTCAGGGGTGTCAGGGCCCTTGTGTGAGGAGGGCCCTCAAAGATAACATAATGAATAGCCGTCCCATAGAGAACACCTATGTACAGGGTCCAGAATTCTGTGCTACGCCCCTGCAGATGTTGGTGAGAGTTTCAGTGTTGCAGCCATTGCTTCAAGGCTCGACAAGTACAAACCAGTTCACAGGTAAGTCAGGCAGGCCCATCTAACCCCAACCACTCCACCCTCACCACTGAAATGTTGACACTGTCTTTCAGATCCGAGAATGTTAACCAGCCTGACCACAGACCACACATGGTCAGCATCCTATGAGCATTGATTAATCCCAGTGACCAATCAGCTCCACCCTGGTCGTGTTGTTTGCGCTGGTCGTGACTGACTCACTTCCCCCATGAGCATGTTACCTGTCATCGGCCAGGTCGCGATTTCTCCTCCGCGTCATTCACTAGCCTACACCGGGCCGAGGCCATTCGAGTCTCGCTACCGGAGTCTTATCATAACGTTAATAATTCAGACTGATAAGAGCCAAATCTGATAATGAGCACAGCATGACTGTTTAGCGGGGCGAAAACAGCCTCGGCGCATATGCCAGAACTAGTTAGCGCTGTGCGTAATGGAGATGTCAGGGGCTTGCCCGTGTCCCACATTTACATTTAGCCCTTACTAATCCTGACAATTTGTAGAGGGACCAGAGGCAGGGCTGACGCCGCAGCAAATAAATAAGTAAACGTGACTCGAGAGTCCCGTTTCTCTGGAAGTGTAAAGGGACTGGGGTTCGGTTACCAATGAAGAGAACCTGATCCCTGTGGCCACCAAGCTGGGTGATGACAATAGAGAGGCTCGCTAATTATGCAAAATTGATGCCACAGCGGCGGAAATAAGCTAAACGGATCATTTTGCCAAGAAAACAGCGTTAGCAGAATGAAGAATAATGTCCTGAGGCTGAGCACAAAATCCATGATCAGAAGAAAAGCAGACTCACCGTTCAAGGCAAATAGCCCAACAATAAAGCAAATTTCACAGGAAACTGCTCTCCTTCTCTGTCACAGATCCTCCTCTTCGGTCTTGAGCTAGATTAAGCAGCAACACATATCTTTTCCGTGATTTAACTTCTCACTCCAGCCAGCTTTTTTTTTCATTGTCATAGGGCGTGTGCTTGGGAGAGGAGGAATGTGGAAAGAGGCGCAGCTTGAGCAACACTGCAGTTTTTCAGCTACATTTTCGAACAAACATTTCCGTAGTTCAAGACAACAGAGCAAGTATTTGTAATATATGTTTAATAAATATTTCCTTTTTTTGTTGTTGGCATGTCTGGTTTCTAGATGCACATTCCTCTCTGCGTTTACTTCATGGCACACTTTCTCGCGACGTGTAGGAACAAGCGCGCGCTCATGTCTAGGTGCGCGTTTGTTCAAAGCTTCCCCCAACAGTCAGATTTATTCAAGCCACACCCTGAAACTTCACTCACTTGTGCAAAGAATGGAAAGATGGTGTTCGCCAGAAAGAAACCTTTAGAACAAACTCACAAGTGAAGGTCTGAGCAGCAGGAAACACACACACACAAGTTTTTCTTCACATTTATTTCACACAGGTTTAAACATAAAATGTGTCTCTGCTGTGCCAACACAACACCTCTGGTTGTGTCCTGATGAACACCACATAAGGTGGGTTTTCCAAGAATTAGACAAGCCAAGAATACATGGTACTAACTCACATTCTCGGTTTCAGATGATGCATTCCCATTCTGCAACTCACTCAAAAGACCTGTGGGCACAAGCAGCCGTGAGTGTTAGTGTGTCTAAATGTGTGTGCTGGGAAACAGCTCAGACTGGTTCTAATACTGCTGAAATTGTTCGACAGTATTCCGTGACAATTGCTGGTGAGAGGATGGGTTGGGAATAAATGCAGACTATTGATAAGAGAGACAGCATCCTGCAGTTGAAACAGACTTTAGGGTGTTTTCCTTTTGGCTGTTTTCCCATTTTCTCAAATTGTATGACTCACAGACAAGTCAGTAACACACATGGAGCTGTGGCAGAGTATCCGAGGACACTCTATTGGCTGAACCCTCCATGTTTGCTTGCAAGATGCCCAATCAGCTGCCAGAACTCCAGGAAGTTCAGCTCTCCATCACTGTTCTTGTCCAGTGAGCTCATAAGCTGGTCAATGGCTGTGGGGTCACCAGCATTCTGCAGGGAAAAAGGAAAGATACTATGAAATACTAAAAAACAACAACAGAGAGAGTCAGTATGGACCAACTTTGATGCTATTGGTTGTGTGAGTGGGGCGATGAGTCAAGCTGACACCACTGGCACGTACACCAGTTAAATAATTCATGCAGCATCAGCAGAGGTGGTTTGGCACAAGGGTCTATGGCTCTGTCACCATCTAGTGGCCAGTCCGATTAATTCAACTGTTCGTGTGCACAGAATCACATGGAATTTTCCACATTTGGAAAGGCTGCTCTGTTTTTTTGTTTTTTTTGTTGGGCCTCAGGAACTATTACTTTTGCCATTGTGCCTTGGTTAAACATGAAGTGTGTAGACAATAAAGCCACTAAAATCTTTGAAGTCTCTAAAGGGTGGCAACTCTTTCTTTATGACAAACTCAATTGTGGAACACAGTGAAATATTAAATGTAGAGTTATATCCTGTCGCAACATGAGATGCTCTTTTCTGCTCAAGATCACAGGTAGGAGTGGAAATAGTAAAATATTCTGGAATTACTTTTTGAAGTACTGACTCAGAAGTACAACAAGACCACATGCATTGAAAACTGCCTACACAAAAGAACAAGGGTGGCCTTTCGAAGACAAGTATGACTAACAGTTAATTATATGGTCAGAGCTAAAGGGCCCGTGTGGCAACCAGATGATAATCATTTCAATATGAATCTGCCCTTATGAGAATTTTTTTCCCCCCTAGCAAACAAAGAAGTTTAGAGCAAACGTAGAACATCTTCCTGATTGTCCTGTATCAGTTTAACTGCAGGCAAGTACAGTTAAAGGTAGCTAAGTACAGTGCTTCATTACAAATCTACACATAATGCTGGTGATATTCTTTGTTTTTGTCATTGTCAGCTAAATACTAATGTCAGATAAATACTTGTACTATTAATAAAGTTAAGTAGTTTCCTGAAAATAGCTTTTAGCAGATGTTACTCAATAACAGTGCAGTTTTTTTGAGGACTATTCTTCAGCCGTGGATTAATACAGATTTGGTGCACTCATGAGCATTTCCTGCAGCAGGACAATGTGTGTGTGATCAACTCAACATAAACACCAGTCGGACAATGGACTAAAGACTCACTGATGTGTTTTTAATGGTTTTTGGAGCTCTATGGCACAGAGGAATATAATATATATCAGGCTCTGCATACTTAAAAAAAATACACAACATAAAACATGACTAGTTTAAATCAAATAATTAGCAGTTTGAGAATATAATCAAAAGAGCAAAAGTATATTATATGCTTATGTAATTTTCTATTTTTGCAACATAAACCATGTTTCAATTGATATCATAGAAATGTAGTGAAAACCGTCCACTCACTGTTATGAATGAGACCAACAGGTAAACCACACAAATATAACTACACAACAGCAGTAGTGCATCACGTCATCCTTACCTCGACAAAGTTAGGGAGCTCTGATGTGACCAGTCTGCAGAACTCGTCTCTGCTCAGTGTGTCACAGGAACCATCACTGCCAGCGTACGCCTTGAACTGGGACACCAGCACACCAATAGCAGATTCCATCACAAGTCAAGAGGCACACAGGAAGGATCTTATTTTTTCTTGGTTCAGGAAAGATTAAAAAGAGAAATGTTGTTTATAATAATAATAACAAAAATTAATTTCCAAGACACAGTTAATTCATAATGATAAAGTTCAAGCTAGGTTATATAGAAGAGAAACAACACTTTTAACTAAATCTCATTTGATCTAGTGACACAAATCTTAGAGACTCACCAACTCAGATATGTGTAAGGACACAAGTCTGCCTCAACTTTTTCTAGCCAACCTGGTGAAGAAGATAAATCATTCACTAATTTCTCTCTACATATTCACAGCCTGTGTTTTCTCTACACTATTCATTGCAACCAGTAAAAAAGTAAACTATGTTTCCCCAAACACCACTGACCTTTTTCCATGACGTGATTGCATTCTCAGATGCAATTCCAGGGTGTAACTAGTCTCCGGAAGGGGGTACGGATTACTGGATGAATCACCTGATTCAGGCATAG
This sequence comes from Hollardia meadi, assembly GCA_037974645.1. Lineage (NCBI taxonomy): Eukaryota > Metazoa > Chordata > Actinopteri > Tetraodontiformes > Triacanthodidae > Hollardia > Hollardia meadi. Next base: position 14,234,221 of record JBBPCS010000855.1, read on the forward strand.
CCCAGATTATCTGACAAGCAGAGTTATGACGGGTCAAACATAGTGAATGTGTGTGCATAATTGTTTAATGTTTTGCTCAGTTCGTGGCAATGCATGGACAATGGTGTCACTTTTTCTCTTTTCTGTGCATGAGTGTGAAACTGTGGGCGAAATACTATATAGAGCAGAAAGAAAGCAGTAAATAAGGTATAATTATACAGTCACCATACAACAGAAAAAAGCAGTCTACAGTTCTTCTCCTTCTAATCCCTCGGCCATCACTGAGGAAGGAGAGTGCTGTTATAACACAATAAATAGCACACTGTGGTATGAAAGGGCATTGCTGCTATTTGTCTTACGATAAATGTCTTGTGATTAAGGTTTAGCCGTAGGTATATTTGTGTCAAAGGATTTCTTGGACTATATTTCAAAACATTATTCATACCTCTTGAATTCCTTCATTGCCTTCTGCACCCACTCATCCAGTATGAGTAGAGGCATTTTATGCTTTAAAGGTTTCATGCGAAAAAGTGAGGTAAAAACTCAGGTCCTTCAAGACATACGGTTATATGGTGATTTACAGGGTGTCCTCTCACAGGTTTTATGAAGTAATTATTCATTGCGGAGCATTGTGCGTTAGAAAATGTAAACCTGCATGAGCTGCTGCTTTTCCACAGAGGTAGCGGTATAGATGCATTTTGGTTAGTGTGTGTGTGACATTACCGCTGAAGCTACAGTATGGCAGCGTTATATTATGAGGAGGAATAAAAGATGGAATGTCACATTGCTGGGTTGTGACTGCCTAAATAATACTTCTCACATGCAGAAATCCATTGTTATTTCTCTTGGGTCTTCTATGGATATGCAGCATTTACACTTAAGGCCAAAATTATTAGCCGCCCAAGGAGATATGGAACATTTCCCTAAAATTCTGTCCATTTTTTTGCATCATTCCTAAAACTTTACAGAGCAAAACAGTCACAATTGTAAGGGCCATCATTAGGTACATTTTGAATTTTAGAAAAACCTTCCGGTTTGCTGTACAACAAATGTATTGGAAATTGGTTTGGTCAAAATGATTAGCCCTCATGTGAATTATTCAAGAGAATGGTAGCCAATTGTAGTCTTGCTTTCAAACCACACCTGGTGCAATCAATCAGCATTGAACTCTACTGAATGGACTCAAGTGAACAGGGCTAGCGGCACTTGAAGGCTAGATTGACAGGCACAACTCTTACATTCTTGGTGACAAGTAATGTCATGATGCAAAAAAGCAAAGAACTAAGTCTGGACTTCAGATGCCCATCTTAAGGGGGAGGGGACAACTATATGTCATTTCCAAGCGTTTTGCTGTGTCTAGAACAGCTGTACGTTGCATCATTGCAATGCACAAGGGGACACATTCTGTTATAAACAAACCTGACAAAGTGCAAAATGTCAAAGACCTTAGAGAGGGAAAATCGTCCGAGACGTCAACAACAACCCCCGGATCTCTGCCAAGATGATTGTTGCTGAACTGGCCTCATCAGGACTTGGTGTTTCAAGGAAGACTGTTGTAGGGCTCTTCATCGCGGTGGGCTTCAAGGGCATTGCCCAAGCAGAACGCCATTACTCACACAGCGGCACATCAAAGCCAGACCTAAGTTTGCCCGTGACCATTTGAAACATGAGGATAAGTTTTGTAAGTGTGTCCTTTGGTCTGATGAGATTAAACTGGAGCTGTTTGGGCTCATGGATGTTGCTTTTGTTTGGCAATGGAAGGGAGAGGCCTTCAACCCTAAAAACACAGTTCCCAGAGTTAAACATGGTGGTGGGAGCATAATGCTGTGGGTCTATTTTGCTGCTTCAGGCTCAGGGAACCTTGTTTGGGTCATGAAGAAAGAAGATTATGTTGACATTTTTAAGGATAATCTGAAGAAATCTGCTGCCAGTCTGGCTTTAGGTTGATGTTGGGTCTTCCAGCAAGACAATGACCTGAAGCACACAGTCAAGTTGGTCCAAAACTTTTTTTAAAGACACCAAAATCAAGGTCCTGGAGTGGCTCTCTCAAAACCCAGATCTCAATCCTTTTGAGAATCTATGGTGAGAGCTCCATGCTTGAAAAACCACATAATTTGGATGAGCTGGAACAATTTGGCACGGAGGAATTAGCTATGATCCCTCAGGAAACATGAGCCAACCTAGTTAGGAACTACACTATGAGGTTGCATCACTTGTGAGTCAGAAAGGTTATACTATTGACTATTGATTGTCAGAGGGCTAATAATTTTGGCCTTGTCATTTTAGTTTTTTCTTGTTTCAACTCAGTGCATCAGTTATCATCAAACTTTGTGGAGATTTTGTCTTTGCTCTTTTGGAAGTAATCATAGTTTAAACACTTTTGGTACTGGTCTTTTCCTTGGAAAAGCTAAGGGTTTTGTTCGATTTCATAAATAATTTTGACTTTAACTTGCATATGTTAAATAAGTTTCAATATTTAACCAGGCGGGCAACTCCACTTTCTATTCCTTAACTGTTAGAATGATTGACTGACTAAATAGACTCAGTGACTGAATAACATGAAGTCAAAAGTCAGTCTCACCCTTTTCCTTTTCTTTCTTCTGCCATCAGCCATGTTATTGTTCCAACCATCAAGATAGAGAGAATATAAAAGGAAGGGACAGCAGGAAAAGTATTCCTGAGGACAGAAAGAGGATGAAGTTAACAATAGTCTGGCAATGTCAGGACTCGAATCCTCTGCAATACACACACAGTAACACAACCTTCATATTGAATCTGTCAGCAAACAAGTAAAAACTTTTTAGATTCCACTGACTTTCAATAGAAATATGTGAAACAATAGTTCAAAGGACCATAAACTTATTTACATTAATTAAAATCAACAACCTCACCTTGTTTCTAACCTTGCAAAAGCATTAGGGCTTGTAAATCCAGGAGAATCAAATTCAGATAAGCCACAAAGCCCCGAAATAACTGTGTCGAATAAAATGTTTGTAGGTGGCAATCTTTGAAGATAACAATAAAAAGATGTATGACAAGAAGTGAGTGAAAAGAAGACAAAATCTAATTATTTGATCACAGGGATGCAGCAAATTTATTATTCTGTTCTTATGACGGTAATAAGGGCAATATGAACATCCTAATCATACAAAGTTCTATGCACACAGTATGTGGTTCTGCATTAACAACCTTAGAAAAATCTACCTCTATGTGGCCTCTATTTCACACGTCAGCAAGTAAACAGATAAGGAATAAAATATGCTTGCCGTGACAAAACTATTTAACAAATTGCTACATTCATGACAAAACAATAATTAAGGACATTTTAGTGCACAACATGAGTTCTGTAGCTGAAAATTAACATACATGCTCAACATGTCGTTATCTTATGTGCCAACCGATTTATTTATTTATAATATGCCAACCTCTACAAAATAAGTTATTTATGTATTTCAGCATAGTTCTTTAACACATTTAATGCAATATGTACAAACATTCAAGACAAAAATCAATGCAGGCTGCTCTAATTTCACATTAAACATTTACTAAATGTTTTTTTTTTCAGCAGGTCGCGTTCACTCCACCCTTTATAAAAAACTACTTGTCAGTGAGCTAAAGATGATCTGACAATAAGAGTCAGGCTAAAGCAGTTAATGGATGAAGATGGAGTGCTGTAGGTACAGGCCTGATAAGGGAATAGGTTCAGTGCACAGTGCTGTTTGCAGAGGAAGAGGGGTCGTGTGTGAATAAGACTATACAGTATCTATTCTTGGATGAAAGTCAAAGCATCCAAGTAACATCCGACTCAATCTAACAGGTTTTTATCTCCCCTATGAAAAGGGTGTATTAATGTGGTGGAGTGTGTGCATGTGCGCAAGTAAAATACAAAATGACCCAGTGAAATTAAACTATAAGTTGTGCTTCTTGTTTGAGGGGGTTAAATAAGATCCTGTAAAGAGCATGACAGGGTGATAAATGTCTACTAGTAAGTATTTGTGGTCCAACATAAAATGTTCCCTTTGAATAAGCCCTGATCCGTCAGGACTGCTCTTAGCAACTTTTGACAGATCCATCAATTCCATCACTTCAGCCATGTCCTCGTCCGCTCTCCTTCCTCCACTCCCCTTTGGATCGTTCCTCTTTCTCTCCAGCACCTGGCAATGAAAACCTTTTCATGGCTTCTCTTTCAAATCCCTCCATTTCTTCCTCTAGGGCGCTACCCTCCTCTTCCTCGTCGTCATCTCCTTCCACCATGTCTTCCAAAACATCTCCCACATCCTCGACAAAGTCTTGAAAGCTCATCTGGTCATGAGCAAAGACTCCATCCTTGAAGAATTCAGTTGTAAGCTTTTTGAGCTCCTCTCTTACGGAAGCATCCACCCCCACCTCCTCTGCCTTGGCTAGGTAAGTCTGGAGGAGGGCCTCAAACTCAGGGAAGGGGACAGGGAGCAGCCCCTCAGTCTGGGCACAGGTCTCCAACGAGTTACATTGCAGTGGTGGTTTAGGGTTGTGCTGGAGACGGCTTCGCTGTTTGACCCAGTACTCTGGCTGTTCCAGGGAGGGTCGGCGGTGTGTGTGAGAAGGCTTCCTGTCTCCCCACAGATGCTCTTCCTCATGGCCGTGATTTCCAGTAAATTTGTGCTCATCTTTGCGTTTGTGGGAGCTTGATGTGTCCCTGTCCCAATCTTTTATTTCTTTCCGTCCACCTCTCTTCCATTGCTCTTCTTTCTTTTCCCACTGTTTTCTCTCATCGGTCCTCTTCCAGTCGTTCTCATATTTGCCATTTTTATTCTTCCACTCGTTCTCGTTCTGCTGTTTCCTCTCATCCTTCCTCTTCAATTCCTCATCATAGTTATAATTTTTACTCTTCCACTCATTCTCGTTCCGCCGTTTCCTCTCATCCTTCCTCTTCAATTCCTCATCATAGTTATAATTTTTACTCTTCCACTCATTCTCGTTCCGCCGTATCCTCTCATCCTTCCTCTTCAATTCCTCATCATAGTTATCATTTTTACTCTTCCACTCGTTCTTGTTCTGCTGTTTCCCCTCATCCTTTCCCTTCCTGTCTTTCCCATGATTTTTGCTCTCTTCCCACTGTTTCTTTTCACCCTTCCATTTCCCTTCTTTACTATCTTTACCATTCTTACTCTTCCAGTCATCATCTTTCTTCCACTCTTTTTTCTCTCCTTTCTCTTTCCAGCCTTTTTTCTCCCATTTTTCTTTGCCACTTTCCTTGTACCCATCTTTCCCCTTCTTCCATTCCTTTTCTCCCTTCCATTCCTCCCTGCCGTTGTGCTTCTCTCCATGCTCTTTTCCTACTTTCCAATCCTTTTTCTCCTCCTTCCCTCTCCACTGTTTACCCCCATTCACTTCCTCATGCTTTGCTTTTTTCCAGTCTTTCTCCTTCTTCCATTCTTTTCTCTCACTCTTTTCTTTCCACTCTTTATCACCTTCCCTATCCTTCCATGGCTTTCCTTCATCACCTCTGCTTGCTTTTTCTTTCTTCCCGTCCTTATCCTTCCACTGTTTCGTCTCATCACTGTACCCCTTTAGATTATCTTTATATTTCTCCTTGTCAAACTTTCCTTGCTCATGCTTTCCCTTTTTCCATTCTGTTTTTCCCCCATCTTTGCGCTCCCTTTTCTCTTTTTCCTTCCATGCAGATTTTTCTCTCTCTTTCTCCTCCTTTTTCTCCTTCTTCATATCTTTATTTTTCTCCCTACGGTCATCTGGCTTCTTCAGCTGTCCCTCTGTAAATCCAGCTGTGCCCTGCATGCTGTCCTCTGGCTGGCCACTGGAGGGCGATGTAGTGGCTTTCACAGGCGCTTGAGTTGCTTCACTGGGTGCTGAAGGAAACACAAGAAGTCATTACAACTACAAAGATTTCCTCAATTGAGAATAACAGGAAAGAAGAAAAGGTAAAAGACACTGCACTTTCCCTAGCTGTCTAATAACTATCATCCATCTACATCTTCTACCCTCATCCACGTCCCCTCCCTACCTCCTCCCTCTGTCCATTTGTACCTGGGGAGTGTTTTGACTCAGTCACAGTGGCTCTCAGTGTTTCTAGCTCTTTCTGTAGGGCCGGGACAGACTCCAGCTCTCTCTTCATCCTCTGGTTCTCTTTCTGAAGGACAGGGAGAGATGCCATCTCTTTCTTCAACCTACTGTTTTCTTTCTCCACCTCCTCCCACCGCAGCCGCTCCTTTGCTCCCTCTGCTGCCTGTCCCTTGGCTACTTTTAGCTCATCTTTCTGTGCCTGTTTGGGGAAAAAGAACAGAAGAGGGTCCTGTGAGAATATTACACTGTCAGTGACACGTTTATGCACAGACACCCATTCATATACATATGTTATGTTTACTGCACACAGACGTAGTGGACAGATGAGGTGAGAGACTGAATGGAGTCACACCTGAAGTTGGCCTTGTAGTGCAGAAATCTGCTGGTTCCCTTTGGCTAACTTATTTAGAAGCTCTGTACTGTCAGCATCTACTGGAGGTACAGCTTCTGGATTGAGCCACTCCTGTCAACAAAATTACACACACAGCAAATCAAATCAAATCAAATTTGATTTGTATAGCGCCAATTCACAAGTTATCTCATGACACTTAACATGTAGAGTAGGTCTAGACCACACTCTTTATTATTAGTTGTTAATTA
>JBBPCS010000855.1:14240959-14270766 GCA_037974645.1 Hollardia meadi
TCTTTATTATTAGTTGTTAATTATTAATATACAGAGACCCAACATTTCCCCCATGAGCAAGCACTTGGCGACAGTGGGAAGGAAAAACTGCCTTTTAGAAGGCAGAAACCTCGGAGCAGACCCACACACAAGACTTAAGACAACTTCTCAGAATTATCACTGCCAGAGAGAGTAGTGGAGAAGTGAGAGAACAGTACACAGTAGCACAGTTGGTAGACAATAGCAGTAACGCTGCCAGTGTTGTGGGTAGTCTACTGAGGATATCGCACTAAAAATTCATCCGGCGCAACTCATCGTGCTGTAAAATGGGTGCACTCAAAATGGAAGTATAATGAATAAAAGTTATACCAGAGAGAACACAGAAGTGAGAAATTGACGTCAGACTGACCTGTTTTCCTGGTAACTCTGCATCTTTCAGCTCCCTTGTACCATAGTCACTCTCTGCAAATATTTTATGCAAAGCTTAATGTTCATGTGAATAATACACAGTCAAAGAACACAAGCAAACAAAAGCTTTTACCCTCTATGTTCATGCAAAGGTTTTACACTGATCATGCCAAGGGAAATTTATAAAAGTCTAAAAATCAGGGGCCGTATTCATAAAGCTTCCTGGTACAAAGAGTTGCTCCTACTGATGAAATTATAAGACAATTATTATAATTATGATATTTCCCTTTAAAGTTAAGACTAGACCCTGGTAAAAATAAAGTTCAAAAAGCATCTTAGCCCTTAAGAGAGCTCCTAAGATGAAACACTGTGAGAAGTAGGGCAGAGGACTTTTAAAGAGTTTCTTAAGCAGAGGAGAAAATAAAACCTTCAAAGAGGTCGGAGAAATATTCTCCTCACACTGAATGGCAGTAACTTAATGAAACACTGCACATTAGACCGTGCAGGAATAATATTTGTGGTCAATCTTATTAGAGGTGCATTCACATCTCCCACCACGCAACAACGGCAGAGATGAAAGTGACCACAACACAATGATATTTAGCGACTGGAAAAATCCAACAGCGCAGCAGCAATTACTTGAGTTTGTCGCAACCTTCCATCAGCAGAGTGATCACACAAACAATTACAGCACTTTCACAGTGCCCCTCTTTCCTCTCGCTTTAGACTGCAACACATACCGCCACTTTTCACACTCCTCACTGATCAGCACAACCAGAGGGGATGAGGGTTATTGTCTGCACTGTATTCTCCCATGCTGTGACACTGGGGCCATGATGTCTTAATAGAGACCAAATTATACTGATTTTACGGCCAATACTATACCCGTTATCACTAAGAGTGCATTTTTCTTTTTTATCAACCAATCACAGCTTTTAAAATAATGTGTCAGACCTAGCAACGGGGTTAACCACACCTCTTCACTAAGATAAAAGTTTCTGTCCCTTCCTCGCTCAGAGTTGCTCTGAAAAGGCTCCTAAATCCTTACTAAGCTCGGACTCCTTGTTAGAAATTTTAAAAGTTCGGAGCTCTCCGAGAGGATTCCTAGGATGTTTGTGAATACAGCCCTAGGTGTTTCACTCAAAAAGGAATGATGGTCAAGCTAAAAAAAAAATAAGTTTACATTGTGGTGAAAGCATGAATTTTTTTTAAAATTTGTGTTTAAAAAGTGTCAGATGCAAAACAGTTTTGTTTCTGCATGCACATTCACACATACAAACACATGCTATGGGCAAGCAAGCACTCATTCATTCACTCACACACATGTACAGTACACACACAACCTACCCTCATCCAGGTCCATGAAGACACCTGCAGGTACAATACACCTCAGCACGCTTCATGTAGTTTATTGCATGAAACTCATCACTTTCCTTACTTTCCTAACTAACCTCACTTTAATGTCTTCAAATAATAGTTCACCCCAAAATCAAAAATACACATTTTTCCTCTGGCTTGTAATGCTATTTATTCATCTAGATTGTTTTGTTGTAAGTTGCTCAGTTTTGGAGATATCCGCTGTAGAGATTTCTGTCTTGTCACAAATATAATGGAACTAAATTACACTTGTCTTGTGGTGTTCAAGGCACAAATAAAATACATGTAAAAAAAAACCTCAACAGTACTGTCTCTTTCCAGAAATCATGACCCGGTTACTCAAGATAAACCACAGACCTTGTTGTGAGCAGGTTCATGTAGGAACTATTTTCCTTCTGTATCACCATGCAGAAGGAAGCATGCATCTACTCATGGATAAGAGGCTAGCTAACTAAGCTAGCTAACTTTACAGCTCAGCCGAGGAAGATGCCATTAATGTTTACATCCCACCCCGTCACGAGCACGAGACTCTCGTCCTGAGTAGGTGTGTATTTTCCTAAAAAGCTAAAAAGCTCTGTCAATTATCTTGAGTAACCGGGTCATGCTTTCTGGAAAAAGACAGCTGCTGAGTTTTTTTAGAAGTATTTATTGGCACTTTGAGCACAACAAAACAAGTGCAATCTAGTTTTATTATATTTGAGAAAAGGCAGGAATCTCTACAGCTCACATCTCCAAAACTGAGCAAACTCACACCAAAAAAACAGATGAATAAATATCACTACAAGCCAGATTTTAAGTCCCTTTAAAATTAATCTAAAAAATATTTCTACCTTCACACCAGCTCATATCGGGATGCCTACCTGAGAAAAAGATGGTGCCGAGGCCTAAAAGAATCACAGCACCCAGGATGCACTTATTCACAGAGAACCCGCTGTTGTCCTCCCGCTGCGGCAGCTGAAACTCTTCCCCTTTTTCCTCTTCCTCCTCCGTCCTTCCGATCCGCTCCAGAGCTGCTAAGAGAGACCTCCTTCTCCTCACCCCTGGCTCTCCTTCTTCTGCCGTCTTCACAGGCCTCTGCTCAGCCACCTCTGATTCCACAGGAGAGTCTGGAGCAGTGGAAGGGAAAAGTATGAAAAGCTGTTGTTAGAGTTTATTTCTATATCATTTTAATGGATACACCCCCACACAAATGTTGGCACAAATGTTTAAAACAGCTGATCATTTAGTGTGAAGGTATCCATTAGAGAATTTTAGTTTCTGCCATATTTATTGGTTTAAAAAAAAGCTGTCGCACATTATTGGGCACAAATTTGCTCTTGCACTTACATAGTTGATGTTAGATAGCACAGCAGCTTTGGCGCTAAAACGGGTCTGTTTCTGCATTATGAGACAAAACTATTCATGGGAGGGTAAGACTTGCTTCTTTATTGGCTCTGTTGTGCACAGCACACTGGTTAATTTACTCCATTGTCATTCCTTATTTTTTTTAAACAGCATAAATAGGCTTACATCTTGAATAAATTGCCTGGAAAGTGATTGAAATGATTCATTTTGGAACTTCTGGCATCTTGGAATATTGTGTACAGTTTCCAAACTATCTGCATAACATCTTGTTCCTAATTAGCAATGGTACCGTAAAAGGGCACTGCCGAGAACTCACTGAACTCTAGTTGGTAAACAAAGTGTATGAAAGAACTGCACAACGGAGCAAAAATAGACCAATTTTTCAACGCTATAGAGAGAAAAAGACACCACACTGCAAAAAACTTTAGAGGTCCCACTCCCTCTGAAACCAATTTAATTCTGCAGGGTGTCATGCAACTAAAAGTTTCTCTGTCACATCATGCTCCCTGACTCATATCAACCACAACCTCTCCAGAAAACCACCCGGCCCAGGTACTGAACAATTCCATTACCAGCTGGACCACCAAGTACACTTTAAACACAAATAGTACATACGGCTTTAAAAAAAAAAAAGCATACAGGCAAACTAGGTGATCATCTTTGCCATCAGTGAGATACACATAAACTGTTTCATACCTGCCTGTTTCCCTACATCAGTCGTCCTCTGACCCAGGTCTGACTCCACCTCTTCCTGTTGATGCAGTGTTCCTTCCTGTGTGAGCCTCTGCTCTTCCTGTGCAAGCTCCACCCCTCCCAGAGTCTCTGTACTCAGTGTGTCTGGGTGCTCATCAGAGGAGGGGGTTACGTGGGTGTAGGAGTCAGAAAATGAATCGGGGTCAGGGCTGGACGGTGCTGGGCCCTCGGGTAAGCTCTCTGACTGGCTGAGTGCATCATTGCCAGGGGCATAGCTGCCGGACTCTTCCAAAGAGGTGGGAACAGTGACGGCGGCGGTGGCCATGGGGGTGTGTTGCTCTGTGCTTGTGTCTCCACTTAGCTCTGCTGTTTTTTCTTCTGATACCTGGGTATAAAAATTAGGTAGTTAAAATTCCATATGGTATACCACTGTCAGAGGTTTTAATTCTCCCTTTTAGCATTTTTTGGTTTAAACAATAAAATATTCAAAAAACAATCAGTAAAAATGTTTTTTTGTAAAATGGTAATTTAAAATTTTACAGGGGTTTATGTGCTTGACTATTTCTTGGCTGGGAACACTTTACAGGCAACCAGCAGAGACTCCAGGAAGAACTAGCTGTTCCCAGTCTTTACATATATGAGGCAAGCCAGCTGTTGGCTATAGCATTATAGTTAATGAACAGATATGAAAGTGGTATTTTTTTTACAGTATATTCTGATCTAACTTATCTAAAGAAAATCAGTGCACCTGCTTTTAATAAAATTTTTGCTACAAAAAAATTAAATAAGTGTACTCAGTTGTTTTTCTTTAAGTTCTTTAAATAGAAACTTTGTGCTGAACATTATTTTATAACTCCATCAAGAAGCTGTAGGCTGGTAACAGCTGAAATAAGTCATCTTTTAGGTATGAATATTTACAAGGGTGATAATGATGGCTGTTTGAACTATATTCGATTGATTACAGCAGAAAGACAAGATATTTAATGTTCAAACTGATAAACTTGTAAAAAATAAACTCTTTTCTAAAAACACATCGCTAAAAAGTTGGTCAGGAGCATATTCAACACTGTGTTACATAACTTTTTCTTTGAGCAAGTTTTGAAAGTGAAATTCTTTCCCATTCTTGCTTGATATATGACTTCAATTGCTCAACAGCACCAGAGAAGTCAGCTGCATTTCTGGGTGTTGTTGATATATGGCTTTCAATTTGCATGGTAGAGCCCTCACTTGCATTTGTAGATTCAGCAACCAACTGTGTTTCCTGACAAAGGTTTCCAAAGTTTTCCCCGACCCATGTAGTAATATCTTGTATACGGTTATGTTGGTTTTTAATGCGCCGCTGCCTGAGGGATCAAAGGTCACAGGCATTCAATGTTTTCAGCCTTGCCTTATTTCTCTGGATTCTCTGAATCTTTTGATGATAGTAAGGATTGTAGATCGTAGATGAAAAAAAAAAAGTGAAGAAAAGAAAAGTGGTCCTTTAACTGTTGGACTATTTGGCCACATAGTTACTCGCAGAGTGTTGAACCTCGCCCCATCCTTGCTTGTGAAGGACTAAGCCTGATCTTTCATACTCAATCATGATGCCATCACCTGTTACCAGTTAACTGGTTTACCAGAATGAGTGGATTTACAAAAAACAATAAAGTTTCACTTTGAGCCTTAAATATCTTGTCTTTGTACTGTATACAATATATGTTGGAAAAAAAAAATCGCATTCTGTTTTTATTTGTTTTACACAGCGTCCAACCTTTTTTTGGAATCAGAGGTTCAGAGTTTTCTGCCAATTCAGAACAAAATTCACCTAAACTGTGGTATAATTACAAATTAAAAGACAGCAGAATGCATTCATTGGCCAATTAGAACTACATATACAGTTAAGCTGAGTATTAAATATGACATGATAAAGAAAAAAGATATTGCTGTATTACCGGGTGTCCCTCCACAGGGAGCCCCTCTGCAGACTCTGCACCACTTGCAGGCTGGTTCTCCGCAGAACCTGGCTCATCAAACACAGACACAGAAGGGTAGAAGGAAGACTTTTAGAGCAATAGTTTAACATATTTCAATTGTGACTCTAACTTAGGATGCCTTCCACCACTGTGTATAACACAAAATGGAAAGCTATGGTAATGTGGTATACTATTTTTTTTTTAAAGTTTAGTTTCATTAATTATCAGAGAAGGCAAATGGTCAAAAGTAAGTAGTAAAACTTACAGTTAGAAATGCTAACAGGTTTTTTTTGGTGGTAATATGTTTTTCCTATACCACAAATAATCTCACAGTCCTTAAATTTGTTTCGACAAACACCTGTTGCAGATGTAGGACTTTCTTCATGGTGCTCTGTCCCCTCTGCCAAAGGCCTCAGGGTTTTAGCGACAGTTTCCTAAAACAAGCAGACAAACAGTCAAAGGAAACAAACACACAGACATTATTATCATTTAGATATTACAGCTGAATCTAGGCTAATCTGAATCTAATCTCTTTTTGCTAAAACTTCTATTTATCAAAATTATTGATTGGCCATAGAAAAATGACATCATCCATATTTATATTGGTTCCCTATAAGTCTCTCTTTGACTATATTATACTGTGTGACACCGGGCAAGATTCTTTCTGGAAAAATTAAGGCTCAAATTATGGGACAAAGAAAGTGAGTCTGCCATTGGGCAACCAAAACAGGAACAGGATTTGTTTTCCCTGGTAACTATCCCCAGGTAACAATGGAACAGCTCGTGCATCTCTGGAAACTCTACCCTGCAAAAGATGAACCCCGTTGACGGAGGAGGCAAAAAAGGCGAAGCGGGAGAACGATAGAAACCAAGATAAAACAAGTGAATGGATGGGCATTTCCTCGATGTAGGGAGTGCTGATGTTCTGCCTTTTTCAGAATACTGAGATCAGAGTTCTTTTTTCAAATTGTGATTTTTATAGTTGTTTCTTTTTTTGGACAGTAGCCGGTCTACCAGGGGTAAATATGTTACTAACTTTAACACTAACTAATGTTAGCAGCCATAAAACAAACCAAGAGCTTCAAGGGAGCCAGACACAAAAGAAACAAACATGTCTTTGTTTTTAGTTGCTAGCATTAGCGATCTGGTTGTCTTTGTTACAGCGACACCATTATTAATACTACTTGGAAACCCTGAAAAGTTGTCTTTAAACCATATAAAAAGAGAAATGATAGAAAGACAGTCTTATCACAGAAACCTACTTCCTATCCAGGTGACCCAAAAGAAAATCATTTGGGACATGAGGTTTTCTTTTTTTCTTAAATAAGGCATTTTCAATGAGGTTATGCACAGTGACTCCACATGTTCCGATGTTCTTTACAGAGTGGCGATACCTCAGGAGTGAGGATGGTCCAGCTGTTGTTAGCACTGCTGCCCCCAGACATGGCCCCCTAGAGGCTTTGCCTGTCTCCTGCAACACAAAAGGAACAGAACAGAACAGACAAGATTAAAAGTAGTTCACTGAGAAGAAATCAAATTAAACTGATCAACTTCCTATACTCCTTTGTGTTCTCCTGCGCATCAAAGCTGTATGTGACTTTCCAACAAGGTAAATCCTACATTTCAAAGATGAGAGAGTGTGAAAAATAAGAGGATTTTAACCATGCGCTTACTGAAGGGACAGCTAGCAATCCCAAGTGAGCAGATGTATTGTTCAGAGGCCCACCAGTAGTCCACAATAAGGGTAACAGTGTGAGAACTACAGCTTAAAAAAATTTACATGTTCTGTTTACCCATACACAGGATTTGAATACATGCCTTTGCTATTCAGCCTCACCCATTCTGCCAATAAAGGAGCTACTGTAACCTGTTGTTAGCACATTGCTCTATGTGTATATGCGTGTGTGTGTGTTCATGTGTGCAGGAAGTTCAGTTCCCTTGGACCATTCAGTTCTTCATTAGTAGTTTGTGTGTGCTGTGGGCCTTTTGGTCACCCTTGCTTTTGACTTGCTCAGAAATGTTTTGGCAGAGACACGGGTAACTAAGGCCGACACTATTCTGGAGATATAGACAGCAGAATGGGTTGTCCATTTCAAAGCTACTGGTCTGTTAATACATGTCTATAAAACACAAACCATTAAGTGTGTACTGTACACTTTGTGCATATTGGCAATTAAAAATGTAACGGTAAGATTACAGTTGCAACCCTTTATCCTTAATCTATGTCTATAGTACAGAACTTTTTCCAGACTAAGACTACTTAAGCAGAAACTTACTGATATTTCAATTTCACCACCTTTACAGCTGTAAAAAGTCTTTCCTTTCAGACTGCAGAGGATGAAACGACAAAGATGCACATTTACTACGTGTAGTCTGGCTTTCTTCGGTGAATGCAAAAAGAATTAGCCTCACCACTTAATGACATACTTCACTCCCTAATGTCAGTCCTATCTCAGCTCCACAATTTAGGTCTCCTAATCGAGTGCCTCCCAAGAGGAGTCTTCTGAATCTAGCCTAAGGCTCTGGGACCATTGTGGAGCATATAGTGGAATGGCTTAAATAGATACCAGCTAAATATAGCTGCCATGAGATTGACTAGAGACGGAAAGAGGGAGCATGCAGAAGACGGCCATGGGGAACACAAAAGAGGCAGAAAATGTATTCTAAGGACAGTGTTAAAAGGATTAATCTAAATGCACCACAAAGCGAATGACAAAACATTTTCACTGCCTTGTAGTCTGCTCTCATTCTCTTATCTTTTTGAGTAATATCTAATGTAACCTATAAAGTGCAAGCTTTAGGAGGCTGGATAACGTCATATCTGAACTTTTCTGTCTTATTTACAAATACTTTACTGATTTCAGGTTATTAATACTTTTAAAAAACAAACAAACAAACAATCTGCCTTCAGTTTTGTTTATGTATTTTCTAAAATTAAATAAGGCTATTGCAGCCACACTTATAATTTGTCTTGAGCAAAACACAGCCAAATATATGACTACAGCTGTAGGTCTAATCTTATTATCTTGGCCTCAGCAGGGAAAAATTACCAAAAAAGGTCAAGAGAATAAACTGCAGGGCAGACCATTAGGACAGTAATGTTAGGCTGTTAGCATAAGCACCGTAACCAACTTGTTCACAGCAGTTTACACACACAGTATCCTCAACACAGCAGGAAGTTTAATAAATTATTATGAAGTTTAAGAGACTATTTAGAGTGAAGGGGTTTGAAACCTTTGACAGGAAATGCCGCATGTCGATGGGCTCAAAGAAAAATAAAATTTATCGGACTCAAAAATGTCACTTTTTAAACGCGTATGAGTAAATTAAATCACTAAAAGGTTCAATTAACACAAAATTGTTAGCAGTAGCGATTAAAAACCTCCCACTTCAATTCTTGGGCTACAACAATTATCAAGCGAACAGGAAAAAGTGAGTGAAATGTTGGCGTTGACGACGACGGAAGAACAACAGAACAGACGTTGTTACGTCGTAGTAACAGCATTTGTAAACTACAGCTACATGCAGCTAATTCTTACCCTGGTCCGTCGTTTGACTTCAGAACCCACAGACACGGCAGATAATTCTGAGTATTCCCATCCAATTTGAGAATTTGGAACGTACCTCCTGAACTTGCACGATCCACGCGCCTCTCGTCCAATCACAGACAAGTATTCGCTCTGATCCCGCCCCGGACCCTCCAGTTGGACCAATGGCAATGCGGTGTCACTAAACTTCGCTGGGGGAGCTTCCAAGTTGATTGACAGACGCAGGTGATAGTCAGTATGTAAAACATACATCTTACATGTTTTTTTTTCACACACCTCCAGTCCTCGACATTGTTGGTAGTCCACAAACCTGTGTTGATTCCAGGTTGAAATTATGTTCACAATATCTTCCGTGTGAGCTTGTAAAGTGTATCCTATGGTTTTCTTCAATACGTAAAGCATAAATTGGATCTCTATAAAAACATTACTACTACAGTACTACTTTGCAAATCTTGTCAAATTAAGCCATAAAGTCTTATTAAAGGTACATAAAAGTTTAGTTTGACACCAAAACCAAATATATATATATATATATATATATATATATTTTATTTAGCTGTAGCCTACAGTATATGTGAACTATACGATTAATGAAAACAAAATGAACAAAAATGACATAAAGGTAATAATTTTTTTTCTATTCATTAGTTCCTTTATTCATTGCACACCAGTTTGTGTTGTACAGTGAACATCAGGGGTGCCATTTCTCAAGATCTCAGCTCAGGAAACTCTGACCCTGTCTCGCAATGAACATTCGTGCATCTGGAAATGTGCAAGCGTGTTTCCTGGAACCCAAGAAGAGCATCCTATTTGACACTGAAAAACAGACATAAAAATATTTGAACACATTCAATAATTTTAGGATTTTGTAATTGTTCATTGAAATTTCTGCTTTCCTGAAAACCGAGAACCTCAATTTAAACAATAGACGACAGAAATTGCATTAAATAAATTAGAAAGATTTTATTTCACTATCTGCCTAAGTGGTAGTTTGCTGTCCTATGAGACAAGACTCATACTTGCCAATGCTCGGCACCGCCGATCAAACACTCCATTCCTGATGAAATAAAAGCCGGTTGAAATTACACTAAAGGAGCCAGCGGAGAAAATGGGAAAAAGAAAAAAAAATCAATGTTTGACCACTTGATCTACTCTCTCTCAGTCTCAGTCCAGGATCTCTTTGATGCACCAGCAGCAGAGGAGGAAATAGAGGCACTCCTTAATGGACTGGATGAAACTGTAGGCGAAGTTTCCACCCAGGAAGTTCTTCCCTCGTCCAAGACCCATGGCCATGTCCCGCAGATGCTGTCCCAGAGAGGAGGAGGGCATGGCCTGGGGAAGAGGACGCTGAGGATGCATGGCTCCGGAAGGGGGAGGGGGGGAGACGCAGAGGCAACAAGGAGGGCAGTCGATGTGAAGAAATAGGAGAGGTCTGACAAATAGGATCAGACTGGGCCAGTGCAACAGCGGAGGTCTGCTCTGTATCCCAGTGGGCAGTTAGCTCCTTTACTTATAACCTCCTATAGAAACTGCAGGATGCCACCATTTACATCCTGGTTCTTCTCGACTGTTCCATGCTTTCAAACATCTGCTGATTAATTAAAGGCCTTGTTCACCTTTGCTGTGCACTGTTGCCCTCTGTTGTATGGTACCCTACACACACTCTCCCATACGCTCTACTAATCCCTGAATCAGCCCCCTACTGTCACAGGTTCATCTGTTCACAAACAAGAGAGTTCCAGTAGCTCCATTCCAGCGAGTTCCAGCACCCCACAACATCCCACTCTTTGTTCAGGACAGTATGTGACAGGCAATCATACCTTCTAGCAGTGTGTGTCTGCTTTCATTTTTTTGGGGGTGTAATTTCTAAAAAAAACAAACAAAAACAATTAACAAGCAATAAATACTCAGACTAAATGCACACATTACATCAAAAGCGAAACTCACAAAGAGAGGTGAATGATATATGTATTTATATATGCAATCTATTTTTTTTTCAGATACAGGTGTAAACCAACATGTTTCCCTAAAAAAAACAAAAAAAAGGTACTGAAACAGAAACATACTAAGTAAAAATCAATATCTGTGCACACTATTTGAAAGTAACCTTTGGCTTTCAAAAAACAAAAACAAATTAAAAAGTACAACAGCATCATCAACACTATCACCACCACCACCAACAACAACAAACAAGATTTTTTTTTTCAAAGGATTTTCATGCAACAAAGGCATCTGTGATGAAACGATGACAACACCGGACAAGTTCACTAATGAAGCAGAGAGGGTCAGCTGGGTCTGTTTCAGCACACACGCATGACAGAACTTAAAGCTCTGGTTTTCCTATCTCTGACCAGCAAACACCTGAACCGGCAGAGTGCGAGTGTCTGACCGACCCAGCTGTCGCTCTAGTATGTGTGTGTACATGTAGGATTACATGAGTGCTAGCTGACAGCTAAGGTTTAGGTTGAAAGATCCCATCTCATATTTCTCATTGACAAGTTCAATTGGCTTCAAGAAAGAGCTACCCCCAGTAGTGCTGTGGTGTTGGCTCTGCGTTTACTTATCAAATAAGTCATTAAATATACAACTATGAAAACAGTAATCCAATACTAAGCTGACCAGTCAAAAATCATTGTTATTTACAGATGGTCAAGAAATATCCCCCGCATTTGCTGACATCAAGTATCTGTGACTATAAGCTGAATGCAAGAATGTGCATCAGAGGAGATTGCCATCACTGGATCCGTTTGTGTGTGTGTTTATTGGAGTGTCATTTTTGCAGCGTCTTTGTTTAACTGAGAGGCTTGTGTGAGATTCTCCTGTCGACTACATTTGAATTAAGTACATAAGGTGACTTTATTGAAGTGACGTGACTGCATTGAAGAAAGAAGGCACGATTAAAAAGACAAAAAACAAAACATCATCATGAACTGATGCACAGCACACTGAGGAGAAACATTTGGCTTAAACATTTCATTGTTAGCAATGCTCTAAAAACATTTATGTCCTTATGTTAAGTTACCCCCAAACCACTTCATTTGATACAAGTTTTCATTAAAAAATTAAAGTACATTATTCCCTCAAGTGATTTGAAAATAAAGCAACATCACAATAAAGAAAACTTAGTTCACCAGTTACTACAACTTACTTTGTATCATTTCTGCAGAGGGAAGTTCATTGCTTAAACTTTTCTCAACATTTCTCACTACCCATCATTTAAAGGGATCTCCTCGAACTACTCTTCTTTTGCTTTCACTCAGAATACTCTGTAAAGATAGAACCCATAGATTGTCAATGCAAACACGTACTAAGGAGTCAATGAAAAGCAACAGGTCAAAAAGTGATCTGGTCTATGCTTCTCAATATGTACTAGCTATTGTGTTTGTGGGTGACATCAACGCACAGATTACATTAACAATCTCATTTTTGATGTATTCAGGCAAAATCACAGAGATTCTAACCCCCCCCTGTTACAAAAAGCCCATTTTGATAAGCATTTCCTTCTATCTAAAGTTGCCTCCCAATGCTGTAAGCACACAAGACAGATTACTGGCTTTCTGTCGTAAGTGACCTAAGTTCATGTTCTTTGGTGCAGACCATGTTGGTGTAAAGGTGTGTGTGTATCCGTGTTTACAGAGGGATTAGGGAGATGCAGCCATTTGATCCTCCTTAACTCAGCATGTCCAATAAGTAATGAGTCCCAAGATAACATACGGAAACAAAAAAAAGAACACATACGATAGTCATTGGCATAGCAGTCCCCAGTTTTGCATACAGGCTCTCCTCATCACCAGGTATCACTCTGGGGTAAAAGTTCACAAGTCCTTAAAAGGGGAGTGATTGGCGGTATGGTGGCCCTCCTGATTAGATTTGGAAGCAAACTCGTTTATGCATATTCACCAGGCAGAATTATTAGAAAGTCAGGTTTGCTGCTGAAGTGCTCCAGTGACAGAGAGAGTTCATGTTCGAGCCGGGATCAGTCTCAGAAACACAGAACCACTGCCGTCCAGCTTGTGTCTTGCCTAAAATGCTCCAGCAACAGTCTGAGGAGGGAACTCATTTCCCTGAATGAAAGCACGTGTGCTTAAAAGCAGTGAAAATCTCATTCAATGTCCCATTAATGCTCCTTTTGTTATTTTTTCAGTTCCACAATTTTTTGTACATGATTCCATGTATTAGTAAAGTGTTTGTTTGTTTGTTTTTGTTTGTTTTTCATAGTCGCACAATAAGATTTGTTTTGTTTTTTTCCTTTAAAAAAAAAAATGCATTTGTTTTCCACCCCATTCTGAAATTAGCAAAGGGCTCCACCCTGGTTCACAGTAGGCTGTTGAGAAATTGCAGCAGTGCTTCTCCAGTGTGGAGGGATGTGCCTGATAGTGGGTGGGGTCACAGTTTGGCCTTCAGAAAGGAATATGTGGCAACAGCAGCAAGAGAGTGATTTTGCAGAGAAAATGTTGATTTTTTTCTTCGTTTTTTGGCTTTCTTTGCGATGGTTTGTGCACGTATATTCTTGTGTAATGTGTTGTGTAAAGTGTAGTGTCGCTGTGTGTATTAAAACATATGATGGCGTGTTTGTCCTGCGTTACACATTGCTGCAGGAGTGCGTGTGTATTTCATTGGTGTGTGTAATGTCAGGCCCTGCGCTCTACTGGCTGTTGTAGGCAAACTTCACTACCAGCTGACACGATGGGGAGTCTGTTGTCCATGTGGTAGCTGATCAAGTGACTCACACTTTCAAACCGATGATCTTTTGTACGGACCTAAAAGACAAAACTAAATATTAAGAAAGGCAAGTTTAAACACATACACATGACTACTACTTGAAAATGGCCCTTGCCCATTCATGCTTCTCCCTCCCCCTTGGTGTACTCTCCACCCTTACGGTCTCCTCCTCCCACCCTGACTCACCACTCCTTCTGGGTCAACTAGTAGCAGGTGTTTGGGCTGACCCCCCTGCTGTCCAGTGAGCACGTACTGTCCGGGCGTAGTCCCAGACTCTCGCACCAGGAAGTCTCCGTCGCGGGTCAGCAGCCTCTCTGCTTCCCTGCGACTTAAACTACCGTGGAACCAGGCCTCACACTGCAACTGCTGCACCAGAGGGGGCGCTGTTGTCACTGAGCTTGGACCACTGTGTCCAGAGACCCCCAGGGCATCATCAAATGGCTCTATAAATACACACACATTTGATTTATTGTACTTCTCTGGTGAAACCCTCGAATGCATGTCTGAATAGAAAAAAAAAACTTTTGCCTTTATTTTGTCTGAATTTCTATTTAGAACAAAACTGATTATCCAAGTGAACCACATGGTTTCTGACAGCTGTGTGCCATACACTGATAGTGGACTGTGTTTAATGTAAAAAGCTTTAAGCAGTCCACCAATCATGTTACATAAAAGGCCCTTGTAATTGACAAAGGCACTCTAATGGTCTTATCTTCCTTCAAGGTTGCCTTCTGCAGCTCCACTCTTTTTTTGCCTGTCATATGAAATATGCCTGGAATATGCACAGTACACAACCCCCATTCTTTCTGCGAGGTAAAACAAATGCACATTTGAGTTACCAGTAATTTTGATTACAATCCACACATAATGCCATTTATGTTGTCACCTTCAGTTATTTGGTTTTCTGGCAAGTGAGCTAATTATCCAGACTGCTTCAGTGTTTTTAGACAGCAGTCTGTTTTAGCTCGATTCATCAAGCTAGTACATTATTCTCAACACAACATAGATAGACTGGGTGAGGCGCTTACTCATGTCAAAAGCATCTCTGTGAACATTTCCATTGGATGCAACTGGGGGGCGGGGTTTATCCACATTGACGTATGAAGGATCATCAAACAGTTCCCGTCCCCCTTCTTTGGCTCCCACTTGAAAAAAAAAGGAAGAGAAAAACTACATAGATGACCTTGGTACCTCTTTCAATTTCCTCAGCCGCCATGTGCATTAAATTACATTTTAACCAGCCATGACAAGATAAAACACAACAATGAGAGGAGAGTGGACAAAAGGTTTCTGTCCTAATTACAGTGAGTGACAGAGTGAGATGCAGACAGAAGGGTAGAAAGAGAGCTCACCTGGTAGAGGCGGTAGCGGCTGCTTGTGAATGTCATTCTGACCTGGCTGTCCGTAAGGCTGCAAACACAGAGGCACATAAACAAATAATGAGTCACAGCTGCATGTGGGCATACTCTGGGGTACATACACAAATAAATCCCTATTAAAAGGATTACAATAGGTCAATGATCACAAACTGAGCGATCCTAGCAGGATTACTGCAGCCTTCCACAATTCTCGGCACAGAACTAGTAAATTTTGATTCATATGCTGTGTAGTTATTAGATCCCTTACAAATGTATCATCTCTTAACTGCAGTATGAGCAGTGTTTGGATATTTGGATGATTAATTCATTTATGAAATTGGTATTTCTGTTTTAATTTGTTTCTTTATTTATTTGATTTGGTTCCCCTATTTATTAATTTTCTCATTTAATTTCATATTGCGTTTATTCTTAAATTTACTTATTCATTTCTGTATTATTTTCCCTTTACATTCTCTCTCCTATACATTTCCCCACACTTATTTACTTCTTCATGTATTTCTGCTTCCTTATGCAAATGAGGGGGCTGTTATTCAAGTGTGTCATGGGGTCAACTTCTTGCCTATTAGTTGATCAATATCACAGTGCATAGATCGAATATACATGCCTTGCTCTCCAACACTGGTGGTGCCAGGCTCACAACAGAAATGGCTAACTCAGAACACAGATATGGGGCTTTTCCATACACTTGTGCTGGCTTGGCTCAACTCAGAACAGGGCTAACCGCTTGACGGTTTGTCTTTAACTGATGCACTGCAGATCCTCATCTAAAATCTCACTGTGGCTGTTTCTGCGTGTAATGTTACTCTTCCTCCCTGAAAGCCGCTAACAAAGCTCAAAGCGCTCCCAGCCCGCCTCCAAGTGGGATGCAGTGACATCTTGCCGACCAGAGCCAGCCCATGAAGACCCCCTTCTCCCCTTCAAACAAGCCTGTGTTGCAAGACGCAACTCGTGTCTCTGCAGGGGACCAGAAAAAAAACCTCTGCGTGTTCAGCTCTCAGTACTTTTGTAGCTTCTAACTGAATCTCTGTGGTTTGAAGTTTAGTTTCTCTCCTGCATCCCTGTTTGTACTGTCAGACATCTGCTTTCTTTTCATGTTTCATCATGTTCGCTTTCAGTTGTAGGAGTTGTTTTAAGTTACTGCTGGTGAAAACCCGGCATTTCCTGATTTGCTGCTTTATAATAAAAGACTTTAAATAACAAAATAGCAGGGGACCTTTATAGTGAAGAAATTATCGAAAATTATGTGTTTAATATTGAATTAGCAGAGCTTTGTTAGCAGCTATTTAATACTGCATGGAGGTCGAGTATAAGAAACACAAGATGTCACCGCAACCCACTAGGAGGTGGGCTGAGAGCGCTTTGAGCTTTGTTAGTGGCTTTCAGGGAGAAAGAGTACAAACAGAAACAGCTCAGAGATTTTAGATCAGTCAGTTAAAGACACACCTTCAAGCGGGTAGCCCTATTCTGAGTCAAGCCAAGCCAGTATAAGTGTATGGAAAAGCCCCATAGCTGTGTTCTGAGTTAGCCATTTCTGTTGTGAGCCTGGCACCACCAGTATTAGGGAGCAAGGCATGTATTAGTCGATCTATGCACTGTGATGTTATCAACCAATGGGCAAGAAATCGCCCCCATGACACACTTAAATGACAGCCTCCTCATTTGCACAATCCAGAAATAAATAAGTGTGGGAAAATATAAAGGGGAAAGATTATAAAGGAAAATAATACAGAAGTAAATTTAAAAATGAATACAATAATAAATTAAATGGAAAATTAAATGAGAAAATAAATAAGTATGGGAATTAATACAGAGGGTAAATACAGAAGCAAATTAAAACAGAAATACCAATTTCATAAATGAATCAATACCTACATTTATTGTGATATTATTTGTGGTGCATTTAATGGCATATTCATTTATTTATTGGGTAATTTATTTATTTATTTTATTTTTGATTTTGGCAGTTTTGGTCCTCCATACTCATCCTCCATGTTGTGTTTATGTGCACTTTACTCACCAGTGTGGCACCTGGACGGGTCCTCATGTCAATCAGTCCACCAGGGGGAGGCTGTTTTCCAGGGAAATTATTATAGTAAGGGACGTCAGGAGGTGGAGCAGCCTCATCATCTTCTTCCTCCCAGGCTGAGCCATCAAACGGAGCCATTCTGGGAGAAAAGGATGGTGCAAAAGCAGATAAGGAAATGCATTAGGGCTGACAAAATGCAAACATAAGCTGATTTCTGGGCTAAATTGAGAGACATTTTGCATATTTACCTGTCATGAGGTGTGACCAGTTTGGGGGGGTTCTTTAGGTACTGTTTAAAACGCAGTTCAAAGGCCTGGCCAATGGTGCTGATTACTTCCTGGGCTAAACCCTCTGAACACTCCAGGATATGACAAGCTGAAGGTGAAGAGGCACAAATGACTGATATGGAAGCTACAGCAACATGTACTTGAATGAATTATGCACTCAGTGAGACAAATATAGTGATGCAGGCAAAGTAGAAAGCTGTGTATGCATGTACAATACATTCACCTTAACTACTTTATTCCAATTGCCCTCAAATAGCAGAATTACATAGAGAACATGAGTAATATTTAAGGAGGTGGTGAATGTTGGTAGAGCCTTAATGTACATGATGTAATCCCACTGATTTTTAATATATTTTTACAGTTGTTCCTGAGCTTTTGGAGCTTGAAAACGAGAATAGTATTTTTTCCTCCGTTTGCCATTATTGGATGGAAAACAAATCAAGCCACATGTTCACATATTTAGCACACAATCACGAATAAAAAAGATTCTGCTAAACAAAACCAGTCCTGTTAATTTTTATGCCTATTTAGTGGTAAATGTACTGTTTCTTCCTGCACTTTGTATATGGTGTCTGTAATGCCTTAGCTCCAGTGGGCACTGTGTCAAATTTAAGGAGGAATAAAAAGATGAATAAAACCATTTCAATTATTTAATAGGATTCATTCATGTTTTAATAGCTTTATCGTATTTATTTACATTATTTGCTGGAAGTGCAGTTTTCACCTGTTTCATCCAATGAGACTGACTGTAGAGAGAGCAACTCGTGTACTAAAGGATCATGGTCAGTAATAGGGTTTTTTTTTATAGTGTCTATATCGACAGATGCTGCCTGAGTGAAGGTTTGCTCAGGGAGCAGAATCATTTTGCTCACCTCTCTGGTTGACTGGGTCTTTGGCCACATATGCTACGTACTCAGCCGTATCCTGAGGGAGAGTAAGACAGTTAGGAGGAGGAGGGGGGCAGGGGGGGGTTAGTAGAAGTAAAAGGCAGGTTTAAGATAGAAAGGTTGAAAAAAAGGAGAAGAAAGAGATAAAGCAAGAGCTGCACTCTTCAAGTCATGACAAAAGTTAAAAACAGACATTGAACTGAAAGAGAAATGACAGGAAGTGATGAGATGAAACTTGGAGGGCAAGGACTGCAAACCAGCGAGGCAGCAATGGAGTGAGTGATATTCATAGGAATAGACAATGACAGAAGACAGGAAGGAAGGAAATGCTGGGTGAAAAAAGATGGAAAAAGGCCAGAGTAAGATTTAAGCTGTGCGAGAGAGAGAGCGAGATAGAAGAAGAGAGAGTGTGTGTGTTGGGTGACTCACTGGGTCTCCTCCAGAAGCGAAGGAGATGGACTGCATGTGATGATTGGCGATTATCTGTGGAGAAGAAGAAAGGAAGAGAAAGGATAGAGAGAGAGACAGAAGAAGAGCACGTGGGTGACATGAAATATGTGGGAAGTGAGATGAAAGCATGTGGATGGAGAGACAAATGTGGAATCATTACGGAGAAAAGTGCTTTATCCTCCACCGAGCGCCATCAACTGCAGCAGACATAAAATTAAGTAGGGACAATGGATGGAACATCTTAACAGTCTGCAACAACCGGCCATGATGGATCAATAACGACACCAACACTCCATGCACCTTGTGTGGTCTATATCTGAGGCTTCATTTGTGAATGGATATATGTGCATGACACATTTCCCTCTGCTACGTGTTAATGTGCACGCACTGTACTGCTGTATATCATCTCCCCAAAGAAATAAACATTGTTTAGCAGCTATTAACTCATTAGAGGTCTATGATCACATCCTGCCACGCAGAAATGAAGGAGATGGTTAAGAGGGATTTGTGCAGCAACCAGGATAAACGAGGCAAACAAAGAGGAGAAGCTCCAAATTAATCTGGGAATCCCCCCCGAGCGCCCCAAAAGGACACTGTTCACTAATGACCACATCCCAAAAATAATACTTTGAGTGGTAGGCTGTGGTTTATAAAGATACTGCCTGGAAGTCAAAATTCATGAGAAAAACAAAAACATTTTTTTCATTGTTTAGGTCAAACCATCTGTGCCATTCAATTAAGCTAAAATCTCTTAACTCACTCACTAATCTTATTAACTCAAACATGAAAGCAGGGGGAATCATTTTCATTCATATTCTCTGAAAAGGTCATAAAACTAACACTGTGTAGATTCAGGTTAGTAGATACAATGATAAAGAACAATGACAATACAGTTTCCACGCTGACACAAGCTTTGAATAAAATAAAAATGGCAATGTTATAAGAAATGACATCCGAAATGTGATCTTAAACCTGCAGTGTGGAACTTTTGTCTCCCCTCTCTGGCAGCAAGAGTAATTACACACAAACTGTTGACACATTTATGACACCGTGGGCTCCATGGTTGGACTCCATGGTAGCATTGCTACTGGTAAGCCAGTGTGGGAAAGTCACCACCAACACCAGTTTAAAAAGTCTGGTATACTGCAAAATACAGAGACATTTATCTGTCACTGATCAACTTAATCAGCATTGTGTGAACTCTTTTGGCAAGGGCTCGAGGTGTTTCATATGAAAAAAAGTCCAGCACTCCAGGTTTAAGTAAGTCTGTAAAATCCTTAAAACCACAGGAAATCGCTCAAACAGAGAGCTCCTCTTTTGCTCTGCTTCAGTAAACTGCACAGGCTAGATGCACTCAAATGCAACTCATCAGCAATCATCATCAGATGTCCGTCTGACTCACAGCATTTGAGAAAAATACACACAAAATCATCTTCAAGAGTAGGCTGGTTTCAGTCTAACCTGTTTGCAGTCCGAGGCCAGCAGGTTGAGGCTGCTGGTCGAGATAGTGAGGCTGATTGTCATGCCAGCAAACTGCAGGTTACTCTTCCCCAGGATGGAGGTCAGACAGCGAGAGGAAGGCTGCGAGGAGAGGGATGTGGTTCATGAGTGATAAACAACCAAGGTACACAAACAAAGAACAACTGGTCATTTCTTTCT
Source organism: Hollardia meadi (assembly GCA_037974645.1). Lineage (NCBI taxonomy): Eukaryota > Metazoa > Chordata > Actinopteri > Tetraodontiformes > Triacanthodidae > Hollardia > Hollardia meadi. The sequence goes on from JBBPCS010000855.1 coordinate 14,261,671, forward strand.
TTTTAATCCAACAAGGCACCATAGCCCATTGAGTGCTCCCTGACTGTGCATGATCATGTGGGCGTATGTGTGGAAATGTGTGTGGGGGGTGGGGGGGGGGAGTGGAACAGCTGCGATTGTGAAAATGATCCCGTCTCCAAGGCCAACTGTGACCAATGGAGAGTAGACAGGACAGTTCGGACTGGACCAAGAGCATCACGCGGACCACGCCAGAGATATTGTGCCAACCGTTTATCCCAATCCTCAGCCTGTTCTCATGGCTTTCATCCATGTCTTCTCCGGAATATTTGGCATACGCTGTGAGAAAAACAGCATCAGGACAGGATGCACGTACTCAGCCACATTAACCTCAGTCCAGCCAAATCAGATGGACTAGACTACTTTAATCTATTCTGGTTTACATCCTATAACTGTGTTTTGTCTGGTGTGCTGCACTGCCAGACAATCCATGGTCAGGACTTTCTACAGTAACAGGCCACCGCATTTAGCCACCTGTTTTATGGACTGTTTGAATGGATGTTTTTAGTTCTACAGGAATACTGTGCACACATACATAGTCTTTAAACAGCAGACTGGTGGCTGTGTCTGCTAATCTGTGGTGCCCTTTTAGCCTGACACTGGCTCCACACAAGCTACTACTCCACCTCTCAAGCCTCCCTTGTGACAAGAGGGAGGGAAAACAGAGACCAGAGAGTGATTGGTAATTACCTGTGAGTTGTCTGCTAACCACAGAAGTGTGCAATCAGCCTAAATCAAGCTATGGTTGTGTGCGTTTGTAAGGGAGTGTGTGTGTCCACTAGTAGTCAGTTGGCTATTCAGACAATCAAGCTAAATCTAGCTCTTATCCAGAAAACCATTCCCACTGCTGCCCACTTAAGCCATATAAATAAATAATGCCCTGTAAGGATGTGTTCTAGTGTGCGTTGTGTGTACCTTTCTCCTGCGCTGGGCTCCTTTGGCTCCGGGCACGGCCTCGCACACCACAGAGATGGCCTCCCTGAAACATTAACAACGCACAAGTGTTGCAATAGCATGTCATTAACCCCCACACCTTCCCGGACTTTTGTGCGGATTAAATGAGAACTGGCAAGCGCGTTAACGAGTGTATTGTCCCTGCTGGCAACTGTACTCCAGAAAGCAGAAGGAAACCACCAGGATTCCAGAACATTCTAATTTAGGGGCTGGGAGAGGCATGCACACACACAAACAGGCACTAACACAGAAAGAATCAAGCAAGCAAGCAAAAGAGAGCAGAAGTGGGACAGAAAGCGAGCAAAGATATCTATATATATCTATCTATATCTATATATATCTATCTATATCTATATCTATCTATATCTATATCTATATCTATCTATATCTATATCTATCTATATCTATATATCTATATCTATATATCTATATCTATATATCTATATATATATATATATATATATATCTATATAGATATAGATATATATGACAGGTGTGTGCAAGGCACACAGTTGATGTTCCCCTAAGTCTAACCACACTATTACAATCCCGCCCCCACACGCGCAAACAAGAATTAAGATGAGAGAAAGCCAGCAGCAGATGAGGAGCATGCAATCTCACCTTGTGACCTGAGTTCTGGTGTTGAAGTCCAGCGCTCGCATTGACTGTAGCACCTCCACGCAACCCATGTACTGCCCAGGAAACAGGAAAGGCAACAACATTAGTGTCAGACATTTCCTTCATCACAGTCCCATTGGACAGATGGAACACAGCAGAGGAAGAAAGCAATGTTATCATTTCCTCATTTCTGTGTCAGTTTCAGCCAATATGAAAGCAGTGAGTATAGATGCAAAGAAACTGACTGGAAAGAGAGAAGTGTCATTATACATGTTAGTAAGGGTGTAGTGAGAGTGTGCCAGTCACTTACCCGTACAGTGTAGGAAACGCCAGCGGTGCTGACCACACTGTCGGAGTGCAGCCAGCCGCGGGTGGGTTTGTTGACAAAGGAGCCATGGCGCGTCCACTCATCTCCTCCCAGCTGCCCTCCTTCCACCCGTGCCCTCCTGGACGCCCCTCCCAGCCGGTTCATGTCCTGCAGAGGAGGTCGGGGAGGGGGAGAAGGAGCAGTTAGAGGGGGGAGTGGGTGATGAAGTGGAGGGGAGGAACTAGAGCTGCTCCGATCGTCCCCAGAGGACTCAACAGGCGCCTGAGACTGCTGTGGCCTGCTTGAAGCCTTGAGACCTGGGAGAAGAGTGGCGGAGACACCCAGACGAAGGGACCCCATCCTAGGGAAGAAGGAGCAGAGGGTGGTGGGGCTGTTCTCAGCCGGGCGGGGAGAAGAGGGGGGCAAGATGGGAGTGAGAGATGAGGAGGAGAGAGAGGAAGGTAAACCAGGGGAGGGAGTGAGTGGGGTGGCAGGACTGGAAGGAGGAAACGAAGATGGATTGGAGTTTGTTTCATCAGTTGAGCTCAGCGATTCACTCCGAAAGTGGGTGTACTTGGTTTTTGGGACAAGCTCCATTATGAATCTGCAGTGTCAAGTTTTTATATCCGTGTCCGCACAGGCACTAGTAATGCAATCAAAGTCTCTTTGTCTCAGCATTCAAAGTTTCTCTCGAAAAGGACACACAGCCATCTGTCCGTCTCCCTCAGCATAAGAGCTGCATCCATCTGTCTGGTTCTGTCCTCTGCTCATTACCATGCGGCCGAAACCAAACTGCTTCACCCACAATGAAAGCAGAATGAGAAAATGTGCAGAGGAAAAGGTTGAGTGTCCCAGTAAGTGGTCGAATGCAGATGAAAAAAGTTTGTTTCTAGTGCACCATTGAAGATCATGTTGTCATCAGTTCACTTTTAAATCTGCATCCATTTTCATTATGTTCCCAGGGACTGATGATGAAATGGTCTTAGCTCTCCACAAAATGTTCATGTTGGTGTTTCTCCCAGAATGTAAAACAATATCTGTGAGTATCTTGTCCCAGCTTAATAGCACTCTCAGTGAGGGCCAGTTATCCAGCTGTCGCCAGCACCATGGAGAATCAACACAAGTGATTGTCTCTCAACGCCCCCTCGTGTGTGTGTGTGTGTGTCTTGCTTCACTTGTGTGTGATGCGTTTACATGTGTGTCAGGCAGTATAAACCTTGCCTGTCCACAGTGTTTCTTAGATTATCTGTGTGTGTGTGTGTTGGTGTGCACACATGCCGTGCACATGTGAAGCAGCTCCCCTTGGCAGCTCTATCCTGCTTGACACAGTCCCATAAAAATCCTATTAGCAGCCGATGGGGGGGAGCGCAAAAAGTATGCGCACACCGACACGGCAGCGACACACACGCACAATAGAGTTCCAGTTGGTCGATACGACAGCGAGCACCTGCAGAGCTCAATAAAGCCCAGAACTGTTAAAGAAGAGAGAGGAGGCTTAGTGATGTATGGCTAGTATCCAATACAGGACTCTTTTTTTTTAAACACCTACTTTTAAAGTGCATCGTATTCTCAAATCTTTCAACAGATTCCTCTTTTACTCCCTCTCCCTCTTCCTCCAAATGGTTTCATGTCCTCTCTGAATAGCCCTTGCTCCATCCCTCCCTTCGTCTCCCTCTTCTTCTTCTTCTCTCCTCTTCCAGATTACTTCTGGCACAGCCTCGTTCCCCTTTTCTGCGCTCTTTCGTCCCCTCTCTCTGTCTTCTCTCTTCTCCTGGAAGCCCTCTCGCTTCCTCCACACAATGTACTCTGCCAACCTCTGTCTCTCCAACGCCTCCGCCCTCTCCCGCGCCACCACTTCCTCTCTCCTCTTCCAGATGATCTCTCGCTCCCCCTCACCCCCTCCCTCGTCTGCTCGCCCGTTCTCCAGGCTGTCCTGTTTAACAGTCCCTCTGTCTAGTATTTTAATGGTGAGCCTTGTCTTTCTGCCTCTCTAACTTTAGGATGGGGATGGCTAGAGGCTAGGCATGGTCACCTATTTAGACACCAGTAGAAAAGAAAGAAAAAAGTTAGTACCTAAGACTGGGCCAGCTGAGCTGGACCCGTTCCTGACTGAAGTTCCTGATATGGCTAAAACAAGTGAGGCAGCCTTGGTTCAAGTGTGTTCGATAGAACTGGCCACCTCGGTTCAGATGTGGGGGGTTTTCTGGAGCACCATTAGATAGTGGTAGGTTGATTCTGAGATGTTGTGTGTGTCTGGTACAGTGATACACACTGCAGTAGCACAGTGGTGATGTAACACCGGAGAATGTAGGTCATTGGCTGATGACGACTACCGGTGGGCTTGTAGTGATGGTAATAGGACCTGATTGGTCCGGTTTGGACTTCCAACCCAGGATTCCCTGAATGAAGGCTGGAGGCTCATCCGAGTTGAACGCCCATCCAGCTGGGAATGCTCATTCAAAACTGCACTCTGTTGGTATGTTGATCTCTCTATGCACCTCTCTTCTTGCCCTGCTGCTTTCTTACTGCCTGGATCAAATAACAAGCCCAAGATTATAGTCAGTTACCTGAGAGAGGAGCGCTGACAAAGCCCCATATGATATGAACAAGCCAAGTGTTATGTTCTGGAACTGCTTCCTTTCTTATCTAAGGCAGGGCTTATCAAGCAGCAGGTTAGCACTCAGTTATACTGCAAATTACTGCACAGACGCCACATAACACCTCATATTCTGCATAGACCAATCTAGAAGGCAAACAACAGTCTGTTTACAATAACAGTCCCTCCCAAAGTCCCTCAAACAAAACAGTCTGCAGCAGTTTGACCTCAGTAAGAGGCAAGGCTACGCCTACAGTCCTGCAGCAAGCTTGCTGGCTGACACCTCAGTGCTATTGAGGCACTAGTCATATTTACAATCTGTTGACCTTTACTCCATCAAAGGAGAGCAAGGTTTACACACACCTTGTCTAGACCACTTACACAACGTTGTAAATTCGGCACCAGTGTTCCAGTGATGCCAAGCGAAAAGGTTGATTTTTTCCAAAAGCTAACGTTTCAGAACTTAACTGTGTCTGAAGTAAAACAGAACAGCTTGTAGTGGGCACTGGGTGCATGGCAAAGGAACAGTCGCCTACACCAGTCTAGCACCACAGAGGGATTGTCTAGCAATTCTAGCTAGTCATCCATCTGGTCTTGGCCAAAAAGCACCATGGAGGATCCAGTCACATGAATACACTGCCAGACATGCTGGGATAATCTCCAGAAAGCTGTAAAGTATGGCTGGAAAAGTCACAAAAGACACCTGGACAATCAAAGAGCACGCAGAACAAACAAAAGTATGTCACACCCCCCGCAATAATTTGTCTTTAGAGGAAAGTAGCACTTATGAACAAATATCCAACATACACGGACTAGATGGGAAAATCCAGGAGTGTTCTCATACAGAGGGGTGCTAAAATGCTTTCTGAACAGAGTTAAGCCTTGCGCTGCTCAAGGGTGTACAGAGCACAGTGTAGGTCAGGTGACTGCAGGAGAGATGACCCTCTACATGAGGAGAAATCCTGAGTCACCTACACACAAGCAGTGACAGGAACAGACTGTCATGAACACACCTAATGATCAGTGATTAGTGGCCTTGAGTGATCGGTACAATTGAAACCAGTACAATTAACTCCTTTACCCAGTCATTCCTGATTATGGCACATCAGCCTGACTGATGAAGATGGTAGCTGCTGTTGAAAAAGGTGAAATCAGGACAAAAGGGAAGGAGCCGACGCACAAGAAAAACACACGGAATGGGGAGGGGGGAGACAGGTGAACTGAAACAACCCTGATTCTCGGAGACTGCCAAGCTCCGCACAGACAAAGACGGTCTACTAAAGGAAAAAAAAAAGCCTGTTTAAGAATGAAAGTCTATAAACTGCACAGGACTAATCAAGTCAACTACTAGGTACATACAATTACCTAACAGAACAGCACCAGTTTTAAAAGATAGGACCAAAAAAAGAACTTTACATCTTGTTCTGTCTGTGGCTGCCGCCCGTTGCTATGGCAACAGACATTAAAAGAGATGCCTGCAGAGGATATACACAGAGAAGACCTGACAGCCGCAGAAATCTTCAGACAAGGAGATAACTGCTTTGTCAAATCACAAGGCAGCAATTAGTTGCTGCATCAAAGGCTCCGCGTTAGAGCTTCTTTTTCAGCCAACAGGAGGGAAAAGCAGACTCCTAGAAAGATCAATAGGTTTCAGGAAATGATCAAAGTTTGACCAGTGTCGCGCCAGCCATAAAACCCAATCAATTTTGGCATCCCATGTCGGCTGCATGCACCGACTCCAACCAGGGCATTTAAAACTGATTTTCTGATATTATTTCAAAAGAACAATAATCACTTTCCGAATAACAGTATGAACAACAACGCTATCCATTTACTTATTTTTAAAAAAAACACTAATGTTTAGAAAACTTGCATAAAAACAACCTGAATATTCTGAGCAGCTGCTAACAAATATGATGATTGTATAACAACCTGCAGAGAAGGGAATATGCTCATAGAGAATAAGAAATAAGAAGTCACAAAGAGTCTACATTTACAAAACACAAACAAAAAAAAGTCATTCAAATTGTTTTGTATGAAGTGATTCTAATAAATTTCGCCAGGAGTTCCATTTTTGTTGCTAATGAATGGAAAAGCAGAAATAGTAGTTCCTTTTTTTTGGTTTAAAAAGCATACAGTTGATAATCCATGGTGATTCAACTAAAGCTGGGCTCACATGAGAACCATATTAATGTTTAAACTGCAACAGACTGTCCGGTCATCCTTCCTCTCCTTCCTTTTTGTGGCTCTCTCTCTCGTCCGTCCACTCCCTGAAAAAAAAACGTGCTTCTCCTCTGATCCGCTCTTCCGCTCAATTAATTCACAAAGTCACTGCCGGCAGCTCCTCTCCATCTATCCTCTCCTCTGTTTGGCTGCCTTCTCTTCTCTCCTCCGTCTCTCTCTCTCTCAGCAGATTGTGAAAAGTCAGTGCTACCAGGATGGACAATGGCACTCCTTCACTGTGCTCCTCTTGTCCCCTCACGTCTGTCTCTCATTCCCACTTTCCCTCCACCTCTGTCTGTTAGAGGGACGATCACGCTGTCCGTCCTTTCCTCCTCCCAGTCTGGGTGGGTGACGCTGCCTCCCATTTTCTCTCTCTCTCTCTCTCACACACACACACACACACACAGGCGGCTGCTGCCTCTGCCCTCCCCACCTCTCATCCTACCTCCTTCCTGTTTCCTCCCCTTCCCCCACCTCCTCTCTGCAGCCTCATTCATTTAGCAGTGTACATGTATATGCACATCAAGATGCAGCGCTCCTGCACATTAATGCACACACTCCAAAGGGAGATGGAGATGTGGAAGAAGGGAGGAAGGGGAGAAAAAGAGATGGAAGGAGGGGTGGGTGGGGGGGTTGTTTGTGTGTGTCTGTATGGGGAAGAAACGTTGTCCATGTTGGCTATTCAAGGCTCCTCCCTTATTCATGTTTGGTAACCTGAGAAAGAGTGAAAGAGGGGGAGAAAGAGAGAGAGGGAGGATGGAGACAGACAGAAGAAGAGGGTTCACCCTCCCTCTATCGGATGCACAAAGTGTGTGACAGGAGGTCACTACATAACCTTGATGAAAATGGACAAATTCAAAAAGAAAGCATTCTCATAAAACCTACTCCCTGTTACTACATGACTAGAGCTCTGGAGTGGGAAAGGACAGGTTATTACCAGGCAAGCACAATAACAACTGAATGATTCTGTAGAGGCAGACAGAAAGCAGAGATTCCCACAGATTGGACCCGACATTCAAGCATATCTGATGAGAAGGCAGTGTTGCGGAAAGCAGAGGTAACGACCCATAGAGTGACACAGGAAACCCAGCAGAGTGGAGAGCAAGGAGTCCTCAAATGACACCCCAACATACGGTCCCTGCAGTACTACGTTTGACCACTTCGCCGTCCTCATGTAGTCGAATAGTGCACTCGGGGACATGAAGGATGAAAATGAGAAAAAAAACTGCAAAGAGTGTCATTCAATCACAGCACTTCACGCAGTGATACAACTGGAAGTGACTGGTGTGAGAATGATTGGTGAAGACAGCCCCCTCCACCTGTAGCCTGCACCATAGCCTGTAACCAGTGAAACAAATGACACACTGTGGCTTAGGGTTGGCAGAAAATATATATACATTTTACTAAGTCAATCATTTCTCCTGCCATCCTCAATTTATTGTAAAACTGAGTTATTACCGATTGCCGTTAACAGTAATTGACTCAAACAAACCACAACAATAAATTTACATAGGCAGGGCTGCACAATTACTCATGCATGATTACACTGCGCCTTTCCAGTTTTACAAGAATAGAGTGCAAAGTACCAACTTTTAGTCTGCTGCTGGGGAAACTTTTAAATGATTTAAGACGAGAAACGTGTAAAAATAACTTGTTTTCTCAAATCGGCAGGGGTGCAAAAATATAATGTATCATACTGTACTGTTTCTTAAAAGACTGCGCTTTGTTGAAAAATCTGTTGAATAATGCTCCTGTTTTCTAAATGGGTCAGCAAAGCTCCACTTTTTCCATTTCAAAATATTAAACATCACAACTCAATATAGTTAAATTATAATACATCTCAAGGTCTTGTTTCATTATTAAACATGGGAACTTTGTCAATTACTGCACCCCTACTAACAACAGCGATCTTCACAATATCCAGAAAATTAATTAAGAGCATTTTTGCTGTAATCATGCAGCCCTAAATTTACATCAATTCATTTACAACATTGCACATATTTAACCTTCCTGAAGATAAGTGGGCCAAGACATTACTTCCAGGAGGATTTTTATTACTTTCATCTATTCTTTAAACCTCTCGTCAAGCTCTAAATACTAATAAGAACGGATTTTCATATTAGACACGAGAGTTTGCCTTCTGTTTGGCATTACGTTGTGTTGAGAAGAAGCAAACCCTTTGCCACTGTGTCCCAATGTGTTTTTGATAAACTGGTTGTATCATTTGAATGTCTTACCATATATTCCATTGGCCAACACAGGCTGTCTGTGGGTCCCTAAAAACACCAAAGTGCACATCAGCACACTGTACACACACACACACACACACACACACACACACACACACACACACACACACACACACACACACACACACACA
>JBBPCS010000855.1:14270866-14282082 GCA_037974645.1 Hollardia meadi
GCTGAATATTTACCGCGGTCTGCCTGAATGTAACAAATAGCCTGTGTTGCGTTCATGTGTTGTCACGTAAATAACAGCATCCAGCACTGAATAGGCCGTAGCACAACACAGCAGCATGTCAGCTAGCCCAAACCCGACGTCTAAATTCTTATCCAAACCCGGCCCAACCGGGTCCCATCCGGCTCGGGTCGGGTATCCACACTCAAATTTTAGCTAGTCCCGCTGCTTCTTTCCTCTCCCCTGCTCTCTGTGTGTCAGAGGTTGCGTTGACATCACAGAGTCGCGCGTGCAACAATTGCACTGGGCACTTTCAGGCAGCTTCTTCACACAGAGAGTGCAGCAACAGGTGAAGATAAAGTTACTCAAGGCTATGGTGGTTTAATTATTAGTGGCATTATTTTTGCTATTATATTATCATTATATCACTGGCAAAAAAATGGTCTTAAAATGACAATATTATCGTTTATCGCCATTATTTCTGGGGCAATATATCGTCCGACAAAAATAGTTATCGTGACAGGCCTAATGGTACACGCATCAGACAAAGACACAGACAAACACATCCCCACACGGAGAGACACCCACACATTATGTCTCGTCAACAGTCCTGACGTATTTAAAGCAGCTTAGTGCCCCGCCGCCAAGCTTCAAGTATCACAAGTTTAATTCGAGGCCAATATCAGCGGTAACATTCACTACGTACAAAAACTAAAAATCAAAGCTTATTTCTGCAATGACTGTGTGTACGGCTACATAGACCTGTCACCTGTCAAAGTGAAGCTGTAACAGTCACAAGTGTCACACTGTGCCGTCAGTCAGGACTAAAGCTTTCACTGGCAACTGATATGGCTTGAGCAGAATTGGACAGATCCAATTTTAATCAAGTGGATTTTGGTTTGTGCCAATGCTGTGACAGAGCAACCCAGATGCTCCTCTTTGACTGACAGATTGTGTATCGGGCTGTCCTTCCGTTAGTGTTGTTTTTGTCCTTGTATATACGTGTGTGTGTGTGTGTGTGTGCACACTTGTTTGTCTGGGTCCTGACATGTGTCTGAATCTCCCATTTTTTGGAAACAGTTGTTGATTGGACCCTCTCTTCCCCACCGTTTCATCAGTGGAGATAACTTCCACCATATAATATCACGTCAGGGGCTGCTGATCTGAGCGGTGTGGCTGACCCTGATAAGAGTCCACTCGCTCACAGTCGCCTCAATCATCCAACATGCCCTTCCATAATCGTCTGTCTGTCCCTCACTCGCTCACGGTGAACTTTTAACTCTGCCACAGTGACCCCGATTTAAACACATCTGAGGTGAGTTTTGCTCATTGGTCTCCACGGATCTGCTCGTCACAGAAGACATGTTGGTGCATGGCTTTCATTATCAATTAATGAATGATTTTTTTCCCCTATAAAGCCTCAGAATAGTAAGCAATCATAATTTCTCAAAAGTGACTTATTCAGTTTAGTATCACATATAAAATATATCAAGAAAAGCAGAAAATCTTTAAGTTGAAGAAGTTGGAACCAGCAAATGTTTGTCATTTTTGCATCAAAAGAATCCTAAAACATCTACTGGTTCTCAAAATAGATTCTTATTAATTTTCTGTCTGTCTGTTGATTAATCGCCTGCTCATTTCAGCTCTAACTCATTTTGAGGATATTGCTGTGTCTAAGAGATAACCAAAAGGCATTTTAATGACCTACTATCTATTCATTTACTCGAAGAGGCATAAGCTTGAGACCACTCAGTTGACTTCTCTCATCTTTGCCCGTTTTAAACCAACTACAGCGCTTTAACAGTTGCTACAACACCACAATGTTGTTCAACTGGCAGCTTAGCTGAGACGTTACAGGCTCAAATAACAAAACGTGTGAGACAGAGCGAGGACGTTAAACATTTGACTAATGTGTGCACAGAGCAGTCTGATCGTGAGCTACGTTTTTACAGTAGCTCGACAGGCTACACGACACAGTGTCGTCTTAATATAACACAAGCGTACTACTTTACAAAAGGGACGACAAAACTTCCCTGTAGACACCTCGAAGATAGTTCAACATTTCCTTAAACTTAAACTCTGACGCACAGTACGCATACACTCCAAAACCATGCCCCCAAAAAGTGTGGTCAACTTTAACGAGCAACTTACCAGCTCTCTTCTTCCCTTTCCCTCGAGTTGACCCCCCCTGCCCACCAAGCTGTTGCTGCACAAACTTCAGCTTAACTGCATCTAACAAGACAAAAGGTCGATGGTTTTGTCCGACAGGCGCCTCACTGTTTTGTTGAACTTCATAAGAGATTAGTCAACTTCTTCTTTCCTCTCCTTTTCCTTCCCTTCCTCCTCCTCCCCTGCCTCCCCCCACTCCTCCTCGGCCGCAACAGAAGCCACTTCCGCGAACAAATGGCAACGTCATCTGGCCGCGGTCCTGTGTGAGGGTGTGTGTGTGAGGGTGTGTGCGTGTGTGTGTGTGTGTGTGTGTGTGTGTGCGTGGCCTGGTTTGCACCTGGCTCATTCAGTGCAGATTGCGCAAAAGAAGAAATCCCAGATCGCAAGCCAAAAGCATTAACACGTACGTTACCATAAATAAATACCACATACGAAGAGCACATTTGTAGTCCTTTTACTAAGGGCTAACTTCATGAAGGTTATCATGTTCAGTTTTTGGTAAAACTGTTTAATAGAGGTGTTGATTCAACTGTATGATCATTTTGGAGGATGTAGTTTGAAGTGATGGAGTGTAACTAAGTTGCTCAAGTACTGTACTTAAGTACAATTTTGAGGTACCAGTACTTTACTTGAGTATTTACATTTTCTGCTACTTAATAGCCTACTTTCACTCCACTAAGCTTTATTTTGGAGGAACCTGTTGTACTTTTTACTCTACACTACATTTATTCAATAACTTTTAGTTTGGCTACTAGTTAGCTACTTTGCAGATTGCCTGTGGCATCATAGCGAAAGTAGTATTTTTAAATCAATTTATTTTATTGGCAATTAGATAAAAAATACAAATACTGATTAAAACACTGATTCCAGTAATCAAGAAAATGCTGAATATCAGATCTGATAAAAAACGGTCAGGCCAATAGTCAGTGGACCCCTGGTATACAATATATACATACATACAGTAAATATACTTTTACTTGTACATTTAATAGGCCTACTACTTAGGTATGTTTAATATCAGATACTTTAATACTGTAGCTCGAGAACTATTCGTATATGGGTGACTTTCACTTCACCAAAGTAAGTCTTTACTTTTTCTCAAATGTGACTTTTAGGTACTTTTTACACCATTTGTGTATATATACAGTGTCTAGACAGTGATATCTTCTATATCTATATCCTTTTTATTCTGTACATATAATATCTTCCCAAGCACATACAATACCCCTTCCACTTTGTTTCAATATAAGCCAGTTGCACGTACGCCACCTATAGGCAAGAAAACTACCAGCATCAATCAGTTTAGACCTCGGTACTTTGGGTCAATCATCGGTTATGGACTCCTCCAGCCAGCAGAGGCAGACGAGTTACAGTAAACTCAGTATCTGTTTGATTTGGGCATAAGAGAATAAGTATTGTCTCGGCAGCTACATAGACTGGGAAGATATTAGCATCATGCTACACGAGTGAAGGTGGTACAAAGTGCAAACTCGCAGATATATACTTTACGCTACCATTCGTTTAGCTAATACTTATCATATTTACTTAATACAAACGACATATATCGATCTGCAACGTATTTATTCATTCCAGAGTCACAGTTACAAGATCTACTTCCGTGTACATAAAAAGGCTGACCGTTAAGAGACAATTCCGTATAGTTGATTGGCTCTCGGACATCTCGGGAAACCTTTTCGTATTTGTGATTGGACGGCCAACGACGTGTCTTTTGAGTGACGTGTAGACACAAACGGTCGGATACGTAACAAGGGCAAACGCAGCTCAAGAAGAGTAAGTTGTCCCGAGCTTGATGAGTTCTGTTACCAAATTATAAAAACTGTATATTGTTTGTTTCGTCGCACTTACTTTATATGGTAGTAGAAAGAATCGGCACTACAGACCGGACATAAACAACTTCGTAACCCTAAATGTACTTGAATGCTAATGCTCGCTTGTTGGTAGAGCCCCCAACAGCGGTTAAACGTTAAGTAACGTTAGAGCTAACTTAGCAAGGGGACTTGCCACATTTAGGTAAGATTTAATCAGATGTTCTAGTGTTTATGAAGGTGAACGAATGTGCATGAGGGCCATTTAACTAATGCATCACGTCAGTTAACATGACTTAGTGTTACCGCAATTAAATGCTCCTGAAGACAACGTTAACTCTTACATGTCCTTGCCATAGAATACACGCAACGTGAAGAAGGCTAAACGTTAACACACATAGATATCTCTAACTACCAGTAAGGGATGTAGCTAGACGTCCCGCACTGACACCTCTGTGTGTTAGCGTTGCTCCTTTAACCGCTGTACTCGCTTGGCAGCTGACCATTAAACCTTTGATCCTTCATCTAACCTTCTCACTTTGTCTTTACTCCTATCAGCATGTTTAAGAATTATTTGTCAGCTCTTCACCTCTGTTTCAGACAACTTAAAGACATTAGACTTGCAATGTCAGAAGCCTATAGCTTGGATATCCAGCATGAAGGTGTATCAATACCATTGATGAGTATGAGTCATTAAATAGAATATTTTTTGTCCCCAGAGATAAATTAATTGTAATCATATAAGTGTAATATGTCTTCAATCTATTCAACTTCAACTCTAAGCAAGTGATACAAAGTCATTGTTCGTTGATGTGCTCTGTCACAATTTTTTCTTCTCCCCCCCGTTTTTTCTCTCTCTAATCTGCCCTTTTTATTGTGTCTCTTCCAAGATACTCCCTGGTAGCAGACAAGTTACGAAGGAGTTCAGCTGTACTATAATGAAAAATTTGGAGACACGCCATATGGATTCTTCATGTTGATGTAAGATTCAAAGGGAACCTGACAGATCCTCATGGGCATAATAGGTCATCATAAAAACAATGAAAACAATATTGAGAACCCAGTAAAGAAATTTAAGATGCGCTGCATTTTACTGTATATCATGATAGAGTTGCTATTTACCAGGGAAAATTTGTGTCTCTCTTCACTACTGATACATGAATTCACAGATGTTCAAATTTACACTTGAGAAGAAAATGCACATGCAGAAAGTGTAAATACTTGATGAATAGTGTCCTAAGCATTTCCCTTTTGCCTTCCAGCCCTGCTTGTTCCATGCTGAGTAGACCAGTGGTGCGGTTGAGGAGACTGGCAGCTCATCTCTGCGAAGCAACCATGTCCACAAACCACTGGGGCTCCAGTCCGTCCTCTGCTGCCAATGGGGAAGCTCCCACTGCAGCCATTCTCATAATTGGAGATGAGATACTCAAGGTGATTTAGTGTTGATAGATACTTGTGGTTTGAACAACTTTTAAGCCATATTTGTGGAATTCACAGTACCCCACTGAGAATCCTTAAAAACAATCCTTGGACAGAGAAATCCTTTGTGGATATGAGGAAATCAAATAAAACCTCACATTTTTCTAATAATAAATACATGATTTTAATAATATATACATTATACAACAATACCCTAACTCATCAGTATGCCAACTCTCTGGATCACTTTGCAGTCCAGGATCCACAATTCATATCCTGAGGAAAATCCTATGATGGTTATTTGATGTGGCAGCAGTGCTTGGTTTTAAAATGACGGGTCCACCAATATTTCCTGACTTGACATGATCATGATTTAAACATGAAGCCTTTGGCTTTGTCCAATGTCATGTCCCACCCTGATGCTCTTTGTGAGTCATTGAAATTTCATGAAGCACGACCTTGGAATCATTAAGTCTATTCTCGTCCTTCATCTCTCAGGGTCACACAGTGGACACCAACAGCACCTTTCTGACACGAGCACTAAGAAAGCTTGGAGTGTCCGTGCAGCGCATAACAGTCATACCAGATATACAGGAGGTCATTGCCAAAGAGGTGGCCCTCCTTTCGCCTCAGTATACACACCTCATCACCTCAGGGGGCATAGGGCCTACCCACGATGATGTCACATTCGAGAGTGTGGCCATGGCATTCCAAGAGGAGTTACATCCCCACCCTGAGCTCACCCGTCTAGTTGAGGAATTCTTTGGGGTGGAGGATAAGAACAGTGCTGCTATGAAGCTTGCTATGGTGCCTCGCTCAGCCAAACTCAACTATGGAACTGACCCTCAGACTGGACAACTGCTCCGCTATCCACTGGTGAGTGAACACAAGATGGGGGGAGATTAGCTTAGTTCTTTCATCAAGCTGCAATTGTTAAATGCCATGCAAGTTGTTGTCATAAAATGCTACCCAACCCAAGCTATAAACAATCAGTACCCTCCACCTACTCACTGACTCCCTTCACGCTTTAAAATTGATGTCCCAAATATCTGCTGTGCTGTGTGTTACCTTTTCAGTACACTTTTTTTTTTGGTACAAACAAAAATTGTTAAGCTGACTCTCAGGAAGATATCGACTCACAGTCACATAATGTTCTGTCTGTGCCATCTTGTTCTGGGGTCATTTAAGAGGACAGATTGCAACATCAACTACTAACCAGACACTGCAGGAGTGAAAAGCGGCTTCTCACAGTGGGCAAAATAAATTACATTGAACATTTACAGACAGCAGTGTAATAAATACACACCTGCAAGTATTTGTGTGGCAGTTTACTGAAAATTAAACATTACATGTGGATATTTGTCTTAAAGGCGGTGAGTGATTCTGGAGAAACATAGTCAATTGTTGAGTCTCATTCCCAGGTTGGCAAATATGGACATTTTCGGTCAGTGGCTCGGTCTGAGTCAGTGTTGTTTATTGTTATTCCACGACAAGCTCCAGAATCACTCACCCCAACTTTGATAATGAAGATCATACTACTCTGTATGGTTAACATCTGAGTAACTTATGATTTTAATTTATACGGAACAGTTTTAAGTAGAGATGCACAACTCATTGAAACATGTACTTGTCAAGAATTAAAATTGGTTATTAGTGCCAGTAATTAAAGGATATAGCTACATAAATGTGTGCCTTAACTCCATTTGTTCATGTAGTAAGGATTCATAACATTACACTGATTGTACCTTTACACGCTTGATTCACAAGGGGCCATACCTTCCCTGACATACTGAAGTAATCAGATCAGACAGAAAACAATTGACCACTCTGGGCAAATTTAAGGAAAAACACATCTTTCAAGTATAATAATAAAAAAAAGAAGCTGCACTGCAGCTGACAAGACGAAATCGCCACAATATTAAATAGAAATCAATATGAGTTTGCAGACAAATACAAGCTAGACTTTTTGACAGGCTTAAAACTTTGTAGAAACAAGACAGACAATAAGTTTAGTTTCGAGATGTTAAATACATTTTATTTGAAATATTGGTCATTGTACCTGAAACAGAAAATACACACAGGATCATTGAACCTGTAGGTTTAGGAGAACACTGACTGTCGGGTCCATATATTATTTCAGTAGCTGATGTGCCCACCTTCTTTTCTCAGGTCAGTGTGCGTAACGTGTTTATCTTTCCTGGGATCCCATCTCTGATGGAGAGGGCCTTCACTGGGCTAGAGCACCTCTTTGCTGGATCGGGGACCACGTTCCACTCACGTGAGGTAACACCATGATCATACCTAACATTTATAAATCCATGTGAATGCTGTGTTTTGATAGTATAAGTGAGCTAACCAAATATCTTGGTGTTAGGTGTTTGTGGATGCAGATGAAGCAGAGATCGCCCCTGTATTGACCAAACTGCAGGCTTGTTGGGGCTGGAAGGTGGCGCTGGGCTCCTACCCTGACTGGTTGAGCAACTATCACAGAGTCAGGCTGGTCCTGGACTCCGATAGCCAGGAGGAGGTAGACAAAGCTCGGGCTCAGCTGCTAGACGAGCTGCCCAAGGGTAGTGTGGTGCCCTTAGTGACTGACCCGGTGTCCATCGCCACTGCTGAGGTGTACACACTGGCCAACAATGGTGAGAGGGAGACAGAGGGTGGTGGAAGATAATAGTGAAACTGTCAACTTAACAAAAGTGAATATTGCAGAGAATTCCAATTCACATTGGCATTTGGACCAATAAAGGAAGCAAAAAGATTAAAGTAATTATCGCTGTAAAATCATAGTGGATTATAAAAGAGGATATAAATCCGCATTTCCACCTAAGTGGCTTTCGGTATAGTACCCTTGATAACCGTATATAGCTTAACCTAAACCCAAGATGTGTTGGCATTTCCACTGCAGACAGTACTCTCATTTAAGCGGAGTTGTTGCTGGAGCATCGGGGGTAACCACTTTTCTTTTCCAGCAGTTGGGGAAAACAACAGAGAAGACGTTGCTTAGGCTTGAGAAGCTGCAGCATTTATTAACTTGCTAACACGCTGCCTATAGCCTACTATAGGCTTCATTACTGCCAGATCAACAATCAGCCATCTGCTGTGTTTTAACTCCACCTTTTAGTATTGGATCAGTGTGCTAGGTACCTCAACAGAGGGGTGACGAAAAAATGGGACGGTACCGAACGGTTCCATCCCCAACTTTTGATAATGAAAACGCAAAAATAACCGTTCTAATGCGTACCGAACTGAACTGATCCAGACTGCTTGGTCGAAACGAGGCGTAACTGACATGAGACTGAACAGAGGATATAAAATCGAGCATCAATAAAGTATGACAGCGATCAAGCAGATATAACTAAAACAATGTGACTACATTTACTGTAAAACAACGTCTCGCTGTGGATTTGATTTTACCACAGGCACACCATTGGGTGAGAAAGTAATGTCTGCACTGAAAATGATAGAGGCTGCACTGGATCAGTATTCGACAGAGGAAGTCTGTGTGGGCTTCAACGGGGGCAAAGACTGCACAGCGCTGCTGCATCTCTACTACGCGGCACTGAAACGGTAACGGGAGGGGAGAAGACGAGTTGAGACAATTAGACCATTTCGGGGTTGGAATGACTTAATCAGGACAAAACAAATGACATGAGAGAGAGATGATGAAAGGGAGATTCATATAAAAAACATAACGATACTTCTGCACCGCGGGGTGTCACAGTAAGAAGTGAAGAAGACGATGAGTTCTGAAATATCTTGGGACAAGACGGATTACTCTTTGGACTTTTCTTGACCTGTATTGGATAGGTGAGAGATGATGATGAGGATAAACAGGAACTCATTTCTCTTTCTCTCTTCCCTTCCACTCTCAGGCAGTATCCAGATGCTAAAGACAAGGTAAAAGCTCTGTATATCCGAATTGTCTCTCCGTTCCCAGAAATGGAGAGATTCCTTCAGGACACAATAAAAAGGTGAAAACCCAATCTGTCCCATTGCATACTGTTAGTAAACACATTTCAGCTCATAGGTTTTTTTTTGCAGATTTATGTATTTTAATAATTAACAGGTGTTGGCACTCTAAATAGTTAGTGTATAGTGTATTAAACTTCTCCGTTACACAGGGCTTAATGTTCTCAGGCATAGAGCAGTTTTAAATTCATATAATATTTAACTCAATACTTTGTACACATTTCCTCCTGGACACCTTTAAGGCTCACTCATTTTTTCTTGCTTTAATCCTTGGTTACAGACCTGCAACTCATCATTTGTCTCCCATAGATATGACCTGGAGCTGTTCTCTGTGGAGGGCAGCATACGGCAGGCGCTGAGCGAGGTGCAGGAGAGGAGGCCGGAGCTGAAAGCCGTTCTGATGGGGACCAGGAGGAGTGACCCATACTCGCACTCACTCACTCCCATGTGTCCCACGGACCCCGGCTGGCCAGACTACATGAGAGTCAACCCATTACTAGTGAGAGACGCACACACACAAATTACATAGATATGCTGTATTGTCATTATGGTGTTTGGTGTTGTTTCTCTTTTATTGTATTTTTTCCTGTCTTTGGGGGTAAAAAGCACAAAGTCATATCATGCACCTATTTGAAGTAAAAGTTGGACATCAAGGTTTACCTAACCTTATTTATTTTTAATCTCAAGAGCTCCTGCAGGCATTAATTATAACAATAAGAACTGAGCAGTTCTTTGGTTTCCCCACATTTTCAATGTTACAGTGTGTATACACTGCTGTGGGAGTAACTGCTTCACTGCTCTCGCCAGGCAATTTCCCCTTGTTACACTTAATGTTATTTGTCATCTTGACTGAAGTTTCAGAGTGCAGGTCTACAGGGGTGTGAACAGTTTAATGCATGTCATCAGCCCTGCAGCAATACTGCATTTGTAAAGCTTTAAATGTTCTGAATATTTTGCACCGAATATTTTCCCCTTCTCGCACACAAATAGTAAGTACACATGCACAATAGAACGGTTTCCAATATAACGCTAAAAACACATTAGTGGTGTGAGTCAAACACCTCTGTGACATATTCTCGCCGTGTGTTATAGTAATTTATGTGTGTGCGTCTCAAAAGGAATCCACGGATTGAAGTTATTGTGAATCAATCACAAACCAATTATATTTGATTTCTCCCAACACTCTGCAGGACTGGACGTATCATGACATCTGGTCATTCTTGAGGACATTATATGTGCCCTATTGTATTCTCTATGATAAGGGGTAAGAATACATTCAATCCTGAATGCACAACATAACGGCTGAAGTGCAGAATGCTTTTGGTCTGAAACCTCTGTCGACCTGCAGGTACACTTCTCTGGGCAGCATGGACAACACCTGTCGAAACATGGCCCTGCAGGTGGTGGATGGTAGGGGGGTGACGCGATACAGGCCGGCCTACCTCCTGGAGAACGAAGAAGAGGAGCGAAACTCCCGCGCCTGATGTAGCCTCGCCTCTTTCTGTGTCACCTGTTGCTGACGGAGCCGGATTTTCGCATCTCAGATCATCTCCTCTGTGCACATATAGCTCTGTGGAAAACAGACATTTTTAAAAAATCAAGTCTCTCATGTTAATATTTGCACAGTGAGTCTGTGAAGGAAGTGTGCGTGTATGCTACTTGTTTATACATGTCAGTCTCAGCCTAAAGTAATGGTTTTCTGTGCTGTTGAATAAAACATCAATCCGTGTCATCTTTTCCTGTTGTCTCATTACTATTTTAAGAAGAGTCTTGCATACAGATGGCAGCGTGTGTGTGTGTGTGTGGGGGGGGGGGGGGGGGGGGGGCGTTACA
>JBBPCS010000855.1:14282092-14292364 GCA_037974645.1 Hollardia meadi
CCCCCCCCCCCCCCCCCCCCCCCCCCCCCCCCCCCCCCCCCCCCCCCCCCCCCCCCCCCCCCCCCGTCCAGAGTCCTCCTGATTTATCTTATTGAATCCATTTGTCTTGTTTCTAAATCCAATAAGATCAATCTGCCCAGAAAGACAGCCTCTATCAAAATGTATTAGTAAATAATGCGAAAAGGTTTTCTGTCAAGGTGAGAAAATCAGGTTTTTAAAAACCGCAGCAGCAGCAGCCGACTAGTGAAGGTCAACCAGCGGGCTCATATTGATTCATCTGTCTCGCATTGAATATCCATAATAATCGCAGAGTTAACGGAGCATCTCCACTGGAAAAAAAACCAAAAACCGTCCAACCTGGTGTTGTAGTTCTCCTCGAGGGCCTCACGGGCGCGTTGTTCTCACTTTTTCCATTTAGCACCGGTGATTACAAAAAAAATTACCTTCTCCGTTTCGAGAAATGATTGAATCCAGGCTTATCGATTCTCTCTCTCTCTCTCTCTCTCTCTCTCTCTCTCTCTCTCTCTCTCTCTCTCTCTCTCTCTCGCTCTCTCTCTCTCTCTCGCTCTCTCTCTCTCCCCCCCACGCCTGGAGATTAGTCAGCGCGGATCGATACGGGCCGATCTAATAAAGCGGGTCGCTTACGAGGCCACCGCGGGGTTGCACACACTGTTACACCAGCAATTACCACCTCCAGCACGACCCCCCGCGCCCCCCATACCCTCTAACTTATTCGTCCGGGCTTCACGGCTTGCTTGATTTATTAATAATAACGGTAATAAAAGAGGCAATGAACGGAGGCTTCATAATCACAGCAGAAATGTAATACTGAGTGCTTTGATAAAAACAAACAAACACCAGGACATTGTCTGGAATGATGTTTGTGTGGAAGACAATTATATTGTAATCAACTTACAATGTGACCCAAACTTTGACCTATAGTCGCAGGGTATAATGGAAGACTGAATGTATGATTACAAACTTTTTACTTATAACTTTTGAGCTTCTGCATGTCTTGTAGTGTCTCTTTAATACTTTAATGTAATTTTAGTGATAAATCCACATACAATATGTTACAATATCTTCATAAAGCTCTGTAGTTTTTCTGCACAGGTCTACAACCTGCAGTGAATTTGTTTACGTATGAAAAGTAACTAATTAAGCTTTTCAAATAGTAGGCTACTAACTTTGAGGTGTAGGCCTACTTGAGAATTTCTTATTTATGTTACTTAATACTTCACTATATTAGAGATATTGTTTTGTAAATATACTTATTACTTACATTTTAGTTGAATATTTAAGCTATAAAAAAACATGATGATCTTATAAAATACAATGTAGCCTATACAGTGGTTTCCAACCTTTTTTGGCTTGTGAGCCTAAACAGACACATTTCAGATGTCAAGATCGCACATGGTTTCATTTAAATGACTTGTTCAAGACTCTAAGAGATGTAATTATCCAATATTCCCTTTTAAAAAAAAAGCTAAGAGTAGAGAAAAACAACAAAGACATATTTGCGTTGCAGAACTTTATATTTCATTAATTGTGTCATGTAAGTATTTAAAACCAGCTCCGGTAACAGAAGTAAAATGCAGTGAAGTATCAGAATACTTCTTCCACCATTGCATTTGCTACCACTCCAGGTAGGGATGCTAAATCAGTTTTGACATTTGTCTGACAACTTTCTAAAGTTTATTACCTTTGTTCTTGTGCTCCACAGTTTCATCTTCATCCTCTTTCAGTTGTCACTCCATCACTCTCACCTGCCTGTTTCATCCTTCACGTCTGTTTTGCCTTTCACTATTGTATTTTTCCTGCTATTAACTGCAGCCATCAAACCACTTCCTTCCTCGCTGCCTTCCGTGTGGGTTTTTTGTCTTTCTAATGAATTTTAAAAATGATGTTTTGATTTTGACCTGGAAGACCAAGTCAGAAAAAAAACATCCTGGGTGACATAATGGGAGGATATGGGTATTGACTGGGGGCCTAAAAGTATCCGGACTAATTTTTTTTTCTTTGTGTTTGTGTGTTTGTGTGTGTGTGTGTGTTTAAAAATTTTTTTAATACTGTTGTGCTTTTGACACAGGGTCTGTTTGAAGTCTACAAAACTGCAAACAAATCTTTCTTGGAATTCTGATATGGCAGCTTTTGAGTCATTTGAGACAAAGTGGAACAAGCAGGAATTGAAAAAAAAGCTATATTTTTTTCCTCCTGTGGACATTAAAACTTAATTGGTTCTCCACAGGCAGATTTTAGGTAGTGGAAGTATGATCACCACATCCACTTAAGGTGATGTGAGGATAAGAAGAACTGGGCTGGTCTGCTGATAAATTCATGTGTTCCTCTCCAGGTGGAACTCTAAAGTGTAACAGACGCCACACACTAACGGTGTGTGTGAAATCCCAGCATGACGTAAGATCACTTGGTGTGACTTGAAAAAAAACATGTGACAAGCTTTGATATCGGAGTGAACTATCCATTTCAGATGCGAACCTGCCTTGATGACTGTCAAGAAAATGCTTTTCTCTCAAGGAATATGTTCCTAATCCAATTCCACAGCAGTTCCTGCCGTGTAAAACGAGACTTGAAGCAGCATGAGGCAGCAATTCAGTTGATGTCCTAGGAGGGATGCTTAACACAGAGGATGAATAGACACGCCGTTGTCAGAAAGCATCAGGAGAGAAGGTAGACCTTTGAGTCTATGCAAATAACCAACTCATCTGCATGTAAAGCCAATCGACCAGAACACGGGAAATAGGATGTTCAGTATCAAAGTGTCACACATTAAAAGTGGATGAAAGTAAGACAGAAAGAGAGGAAGGGAGAAAGTAGGAGGAAGAAGAGGAAGAGGCCGCTTTGCTTGCTGCCATGTGAAGTGTGACTGACTTGGCTCGTTTGTGTCTGGTTTCGGTGTGTTCAAATAAAAGCCGGTCTCATAATCCTAAGTTTGTCACAGCGTGCAGTCCGGTACACAGAGCCGAAACCCCTTGCTAGTTTCCGCACACATGGGATGCATTCAGAAATGCCTTTCACATAGCGGGCTTGCTTTAATATAAAGGGGCAAGGGTCTGTGAAGCTTCAGACAGCATGCTGAAAACTGTCGGCTCAACTGGAGCCCATTTGCACTCAATGGCCAGAACTTAAACATGACGCAGGGTGTTAGAAAGGTGGGAGATGTTTAACACTAGAAAGGCCCAGCCAGTGTTTTTAAAGATTAGGACTGGATTTTAAGCATTCAGAACATCCTGCTGTGACTTTTCTGAAGCCAATTTGATGTATGAATCACAGTGAAATATCCAATACCAGCTATGGAAATGATATTTATGTTCACCTCTTTCAGATGACATCTCGTTCATCTTTTTAACATTGAAAGTTTAACCCTTGCAATGTTTTTCAGAGTGTCCAGGTTGCTCTTATGCACAAAATCTGAAATGATGAATGTTGAATGAGAACACACTGATGAAAAAGGCATTTTCGTCGATCTATCTGTTCACTCTTGCTTGAGCTTTACGCCAAAACATCTAATGTGTGTGGGTTTTTTTTCTCCTCCTTCGTCATCCACATTTATCACAGTTTTGCGTGACACACTGGGAGTGCCTGCAGAAATGATTACACTGTTATTGGCTGCCTGACACGTCTAAATGATGCAAATACGAGTATGGCAAGCAGGCATGGATAGTTGAGACTTTATTTAGAACAAACAAACTCTGCTTACACCAGAAGAGGAAATAAAAGCCTCACCTGGAAATGAAATAGCAGAGAGATTGATCGAAACCACAAAATTATTCAATGATAATCCTCAGAGGCCTTTACAACCCAAAGTCTCACCGAAAAAAGCATCGAGCAACTCATGAAACCTGGTAGTTGTGAACCATGAACCGTGAACCAACCACCACCAACAGAACTCTTATTGTAAATGATGAAGTAAATCATTTCATATAACTAAAAGCTTTAAAAAGAAACACAATAGATTTCTTCAAAGCCGGGTGTGTTGTGATGTGGCGTCTTCAATAATGAATACGTAAATGCAAATGTGTTATTTCAATAGACTCATCTGTCCCACAGTGTTTTCTTCAGTGGTTTTTAGGTGACATTTTGAGAAATTTGAGAAATGATTTAAAATATGTGATTTTCTGGTATGTTTTGAGCTGTCTAGTGTCATTCCGTTTAAACTAGCAATAATTTACAGTCATAATTACTTAATAAATCAATTATTACCACACAACAATTTTAAAACATTAAGGTTACTGCATCTGTACAATGATTATGCAAGTCTCCATTATGGTACTATGAACACAGCTATCATACAAGGCAATATTTTCTATAATTTGGTCACATATGACTGCTCCTTTAGTTCATATATATGAGGTAAAGTGTGGTAACTATTGATCAACTGGGGCAATTGAAAATACTCTTAAATGAGTCACCGGGAAAACGAGTGAAGTGAGACCTCCCAGAATAAATGAACGGGGATATTCTTCTTATTCCGAAGAATATAAAGGCATTTAAGTATCGCTCTGCTTGTTCTAACCCCACTTTGCAGATTTAACAGCTTAAGTTTTTACTCTCCACTGCATGAAGGGTCAGATATTCACCCTGGGAAATATGCTGTATCTGATTATGAAGTGTTGAAAAAGAAGACGCAATAAGTGCAAGAGATTACAAGTAACGTTTTGGAGACTTGAGTCCTCAGTTTATAGTCGAGAGCTTTTTAGCAGGATAATAGTACTGCACACACACAGAGCTGAAACGTTTCCTAGAGGAGTAAATAACACTCAGTGCTGCTTAAAGACCTGTGGGAGAGGTGGCACAAAACAGAAAAAAACAAACACTTTTACTGTTCGCAGAGCTTCTTCATGCTAGAAGATGCAATGTTTTGCATCCAGAGCTGTGAGACTGAAAGGTCATAAGATTCAAACTGTTATTCAGTCCCATTTCCTGATGCACAAAGGTTTGTGGAGGTAGGCAGATATGGGCAGTTATGGGTCGAAATGAAATATTGATTGAGTGAGCTGGAAAGATCAGTGGAACTCAACTTTTGGCTGCTTTGAAATCTTAATAAAAAATAACAGCAACATTATAACAAGATTAAGCTTGTCTAGAATAATATATGTAAGGTACAGTTTCAGTGCTGGCTGCATTATATTCTTCTGAGTTGTTTTGCTGAAACTGATGAAGGCTTTGAAGGACCGACTGCCCAACGAAAGCCAGCGTGGCCTTCTATCTCTTCACTGTCCAAAAGTTATGATGTGCTTATTGTTTTTATGAATGCTGTGACCTGAATAAAAGAAACAAGCCAACAAAGGAAGTCTAAATGTTCCTCATGATCTTGGAGGCAACCAAACACTCAGCCTTACTTATCAAAACAAAAAAATATACATTTTATTTACACAGTACCAACACATCAAATGTGCACTGAAGAGGTGAACGATAGCTAGGAGGCTTATGTTACAGCTAACGCTAACTAGCCAAGAGGTAGTTAGCGTCAGCACCACCTGTGAGAAAGAGGATGATGTCAGTAAAGACGTTCTGC
This sequence comes from Hollardia meadi, assembly GCA_037974645.1. NCBI lineage: Eukaryota > Metazoa > Chordata > Actinopteri > Tetraodontiformes > Triacanthodidae > Hollardia > Hollardia meadi. The sequence continues at coordinate 14,287,629 of JBBPCS010000855.1, forward strand.
TTGTGTTTATAGGAGAAAGAAATCATGTGTCCATTCACTGGACCGTTTTAAGGGGCCCAGACGTTTCTCTGGGTTGGCCTGTCCAAAGTATCCAGGAGGATACTTCCTACAACGGGGTTGCCCTCTCACCCCACCTGGTGTTCTGAAATTTCTGATATTTGTGCAGGTCAGTATTGACAACAAGAATGTTGGTACTGTTCAGGATGTTTATTACATGCTGGGAAACTCAACTGTGAAAAACATCCTCCAAAATTCTAGGAAAGGCTAGAGAAGCACGCATCCAATACATCTCTCTAAAAGGAAGAAGCAACATGATTTAAAACTACACCAGTTTACTTTTATACAGCTTAAATACATTAATTTATTTCAGCAGGATTTTTTATTTTTTTTGCTGTAAAACACAAAGTATTTAACAAATTTTTCTCATAACTCTTCAAGGTGTTGACTTGTAAGTATCCCCTTAAATACATGTCTTTATGACAATACAAATATATAAGCTTTATTAATAGCCAGAGTTTTGTATGTCAGAGGATGTGATCAACACGGCAATCCCAGCCTTAAATTCAGCTGAGGTTCAATTAGATATAGGCCAACTTGTGGCAACATAACCTGCTGTGCTGAAATTTGATAGTGTAATTGTAATAGAGTGATGGAAAAGGAGAGCTGCAATATGAACATACCAAAAGGATTTTTTTTTGGTCAGACAGTTAAGAACTAAATTAGTCCAGCCAAGCTTTGATGTGGGATTTTCATGAACTTCTAAACTTAAATAATATGGCAACATCTGTCCATAATTATGGAGTTTATTTTGGAGGGTGTTTCAGTTCCAGCTTTAGTATATCCACAGGCTTGTAAAAAACATCAACACTGTCAAGTACAAAGACATTCTGAAAATATCAGATTTTTTGGTGTGATTATTCATGCATTTCCTGTTTGGAATTAAAGATAAAACACAGAAAAAAACCCTCAATATCACACTATTACATAGAAGCTTTGGTATGTGCATGCTTTGCTGGAATAAACAGCCATGCAGTTTTCATACGGCTAAAATGAAAGAGGACACAGGCTCGGTTTATTGCTGCTGCTTTTTAAGTTTCCTTCTCCTTTTACAGCGGTCTAAAAGCATCCTCCACTTTCCGCTGATTTTGCTTACTTCATCATTCACAATGGGAAAAAGAATAAAAACATGGGCTTTGGAAATTTCTACGCGAAGGTCAAAATCAAAGGCAGTTCATAACATACCTCAACAGTGACAAACATGTCATCAGAGGAGATCATAAACCATGAAATGGCAGCATTAGCCCTATTATCCAAGAAATTGCCTTTCTGGCTTCACTAGAGGCTCTACATTATACAGCTGACATGATGGAAATGCATTTACAGCTTCTTTGGATGCACACTTCTATATTTAAAGCACAAAACAAAAATATCTCCTCTTGCTCCGTGTTTGCCGAAAATAAATAGTTACTTCTTTAAGGTTGATGTATTGGCAATGATGCTTCAGGGTCTATAAATACCTGGAGTCTATTGGGTATCTGAGTCTTATCAGACTTTGGCTGCCCATAGATAAAAACTCAGCTCAATATTCCACGAGGTTCCTCACATTACAGTGGCCTCTTACACCACAAGGTCATTTCAAGTCCCTGAAGTCTCCTTATCTCCATACTCTTGTGTATTACACTGGATGTGTGCGTTCTGCAAATAAAGTTGCGTGTGTGTTGTCATAGAGACCCGCGGTTACATAAAACATCGATACTTTGTTAAATGACGATCGACTCGAAGCGTTTAAATGCAATCATATTTATTTTGTTGTCTTGCCGTAAAAAAAAAAAAGGCTCAGATTGCAGTTGGCTCTTCACAGAAGAAGCTACATTCTTCACTAAAATGTGAAAGCAGAACATGTTACACACACATAAAAAAAAAACAAAAAAAAAAACAAAAACCAATACCTAGTTTACATGATTGCAAAATTCTACATCACTGAAATTATTTAACAAATCTTCAAACATCATTTAGGAAATTAACATTAAAAAAAACAAACAAATGGCATGACTGGTGTGATTTACAGCATGACACCCAAATATTTTGAGAAAAATATATTAAGTGCTAACAACATAGTAAAAGAAAAAAAAAAAGAATAAATTGTTCAACTAACCTATAGATTTTTTTTTAGAGCTCCGATCATTGAAATATTGTGGGGAAATAATTATGTAATTTTATAAATATTTCTTAATGTCAATGGAACATACACACCTATATTATCTCCAATTTCAATTTTAAAAAAGCAGGAAAATTGAATTAATTAATTATGATATTTTTCTTAATCGATGACTGTCAATTAGAGAGATTAAAAAAATTAAAAAAAAATTTTTAAATGGCAGAAAATGGAATTAATTTCTCCATCAAATCATTTCACTTCTGAAACGACACTGCTACAGAGCGCATTGAAAAGTAACCAGTATTTATATATATTCAGAATATAAATCATTGTTTGTTTATGCAAAAGGGTATTTATTTGACGTAATTTTGCACTTAAATATCATGATCAGTTTTCACCAAAACATTTTAATTATGTAGTTAATATATTTCATTTTGCAGAATATATTAACTCGAGTAAAATCTAATAAAGGATCCTGCATAAAAAACTAAACAAACAACAACAGCGATAAAAGGAACAGAAAGCTTGTGTGCATATCTGCATATCTGGTCAACAGGAGTATCAACCAATCAGCCTCCTCAGTGGTCCGCAGTGTGCACAGTGGAGCGAGACGAGCTGATGCTCTCCATTTACCCATAAACCTCTCTGTTCTGTGATTCATTCTGAGGCAGAAAGGAGGGAGTGGAGGCAGAACAACAGGGGGTCCAATCAGAGAGGAGAAGCTCTGTCCCAGGTCCCATTATTACTGTACAGCACCAAAACCTAGTGTCCACTTTCTGAGTTTGTGGCCAACCCAGTCCAACTCCAGTTAAACCAGTTTAATCCCAGTAGGGGGCGCAGCAGCCCTGCCTGGCTATTCCAGAATATTCCCAATTTCCTACTAAAATGACAAAATCTATTTAGTTACAAAAGTTTGACACAACAATCTTACTCACCAGTCACCACCTACCTGACTGACCTCTGACTTGAGCCCCTCTGGACAGTAGTATGTGCTTATTTGGCCACTTTATAACTGGGGGCACGTTCTCAAAAAGAAATAAAGCCAACACAATTTGTAGAAAATGAGAAACAGGGATTAAAAAGAGAGAAAACGTTGTCCTGACAGACTCTCATTGTTCTTCTGGCTTCAGAATGGGATATGAGTCTTATGACTAGCTGTGTGTGTAATATTCTGTGCTACTACTTACACAACTACTTACACAGGAGAGGAAAATAACAAGAAATGAATCACTGTGATTCGGCATATCAGTCCCTGAGTCACTGTGGTCCTGCTTTGAAGGAGACACCCGATTCTTTCTGGAATTTCACAGGTAAACAGCCACAAGGTAATACGTGTCATCTGCGATAGCTTAGCATAGGTTGACTTGTGTCACTCACAGTCCGAGCGTAGATTGCATCGTGTACGTCGGAGTAATATCTCCAGATCGGACCAAGAACAGGTACGAGGTCAGCCGCGTGGACGGACGAGGAAGTCATGTCGCCAGTAGGAGGATGATGAGGAGGAGTGGAGGCGAAGCTGTCCTCAGTGAGCAAGCGCTACTTGGGGGCACAGTTTCTGAAAGAGAGAAGGAAACTTTATAAATAAAATGTTATATACACATGTATATATAATTAACTATATAGCCAAAAGTATAGTTACAACATTTAATGATGTTATAGACAATGGTGTGAATCCATTTGAGGTGTGTGTGTGTGTGTGTCAAGCACCTTTGGGGATGAATTGCAACATACACTTGCAATCCAGGCCTTGTCACCCATATATCACTAATGCTCTTATGGCTGAATTGGAGCAAATCCCTGCATCCAGGTTCCAAAATATTGTGGTAAACCTTCCCAGAAGAGTTAAGGCTTAGAGGCACATGTTTGGGTGTCCAAATACTGTTGGTCATGTGACTAATTTCTATTACTCATCAATCCCAAATTGTTTTTATGCATGTTCTCATTTTCATGTGTTCATACTGATAATGAGCCATATCCTTGCAGCTAGAACCATTTCATGAAAATAAACCCTATTTGAATGCGAACATGAGAAAGACTGACAAAAAAACCCCCAGAAATTTGACACACGTAACACATTGTAACGCCTTAGCTTAAGAATAATTTGCTTTTTTTAAATGTTGCATCTTACCTTGAATTTGTTTTGAACCCTCTGATGCTGTAATAGGGGAGAGAGGAGAAGAGAGAGGAAAAGATTTAGATAAAGTTGAAGAGCAGAAACAAGTTGCTGATTAGTCATTTTTTCCATGCTCAACTTTCTCAATAAAGCTACTGCTTTGTGGAACAAAAGAAGCGAGAAACAGACAAATGACCAAGGGACGTATTTACCATTACTCAAAGCCTAACGGCATGAAAAATGAGTACTGACTGCCTGTGCAACCCCAAATATGTCCCCTATGCAAATTCTCTTAAAGGTCGGATAAAAAAAGAGCTTGAGAAGCATGGCAACAGGAAAAGATAGTGTTATGTAAATTAGGAGGAGTAAGAATGATCGAGATTATACAGAGGGGATACAGGAAATGAAAAAGAAGGGTGGGGTGGGGGGGGGGCGGGGGGGGGGACACAAGAAAATTTAAAATGA
>JBBPCS010000855.1:14313319-14330171 GCA_037974645.1 Hollardia meadi
CACACACACACACACACACACACACACACACACACACACACACACACACACACACACACACACACACAGAGACACACGAACACAAAGACACAACTGGCCACCTGGTGAAAAAAATGTATGAAAATAAATAAAAAACAAATCAGTCTAGAAGTGCAATCATCTTGCAAACACTGTCTGCTTTCACTTTACCGTACACTGCATGTGTGTGTGTGTGTGTGTGTGTGTGCGTAGGTATGGTATGCAGAATGTGATTTACTCTGGTATTTAAACTAGATCATTCATGAGTGCACACACAGAGGGAAATGATGCATAAACAGAGCCAAGATTACACGGAAGACTTATGAGAGGTGCTTTCAATAAAGATACAGAAAACCAATACAAATATTCATCTCTTCACGCGCCGTTTAAACATGCTTCACTGGCTCGGAGCTCGCTCTAAGCCTGCGTCAGAGGAGGGGAGAGAGATACAGACAGGGGGGGGGGGGGGACGTCGGTGGGGTGGGGGGTGGTTTGTTGTTTTACATGCTTTAAAGGTCTGGGTCCAAACTTGAAGAATGAGGTCAAGAGAGAGAGGATACAGGTAGAGAAAATAGCAATAGTATCCCTATTGTCTTCAATAACACCCAGCTAATTCACTGTTCTGCGGGAAAGAAATGACAAAAGGAGTTCGGAAACGAGACTCTAAAGTTTGAGCTGTGATCCAGAGGAACTGTTGCAACAAGTTTGCCTCCTGCCATGTCACATAAGAGGAAAAGCACAAGTAGAGGTGTGAGCCAAGAACAAGGGTAAGTCAGAGGACAGGGAAATGGAGTAGCTTATTTAGGGTTCAGGTTTGGCTGACATTTATTCTTGTGAGCAGCCATCTCTCGCATCCAATCCTCAAAGTTTTGGCTCTCAGAGTAAACTGTCTGACCGATCTCGAGTGAATTTATGAGGATGAATGTAGCACAAGAGGCAGACGCTATTGTTGCATCAGCAAAAGGGCTGGTCGACTTATTTGGTCCAACAAGTTTTAAAGCACACCCAGGTACAGAGGAGGAAGCTTCATTTACCAATAAACCAGTCCGAGCTTACTACTCATGGGAGAGCTGGGGTATACTGTCAGCACACAAACACACTCAAGGTTAAAGCACTTTGGTTACAATATTTTACTAACCTTCAACTGCTCGAGGAAGTAAAAGAAAAAAATAATTTATCTTCTCATAAGGAACTATTGCTCAGAGAGAAACACCGTAATAAAATCGAGAACGATCGTAAAGCCTGTTCATAAAATCATAAAAGAGGGCAATCGAACCACTTGAGCCCCACAATGAAAGAAGCCGGAGTATCTAACTCCACGATGTTCAATGCTGACCCTGCAGTCAGTCTATCACTTCCATTTCAGAGCTCCATTTTTCACTCTGGAGGGTGCTAAATGTGTGCCAGTTAAAGGGTTTCACTGAGCCTTTGTTACAGCCATATTAGCCAGTGAGGAGCACAGCAACAAGGCCCTTCAGTCTCCACTTCACTGCCCCGGCTTCATTTAACCCATAAATAGATGTTGGAGGAATTGTGATTGTCTTCCGTCATCTGTTTTAAAAAGGAGCCAGTTTGCTCACCAGCTGCAGCACCTTAAATGTTAAGTCTATACACGGCAGCTAGCTTCTCTTTAGCTGCTTTTTCCCAGTGTCAAGAGATGGCAGGATTAATGAAGGCATGAATAAACTGGTCCACTCAATCCTTCAGCTTTCAGAGCATTAGTTCAGCATTCAACGGTTCAATTTGCTACATCGCCGACCTTTACAAAGAAGGTTGGGCCAACGGAAACAAGCACCGTGGCCAAATCAACAACATTCTGCCAATGTTTCCTGATAAATTATACAATATTTAAACCTACATTAATTCTTTGGAGGCACAGTATTGACAAACTAGCTTGGAAATTTGCAGTGCTAGCAAACAGCAGACACTGAGCAATATTAACATGCAAAGTCATGATTTTGGCAACATAGTGAGGTCCAGAATTCACTCTTTTTTTAAGTCCAATGTTTGCCCTCTGAAAAATGAAAAAATCTGGCTCTTTAAATGCCCCACTGGTTGCCAACTTCGTCCCTCTGGTGTTGACCGGGTAGCTAACGGTGGGTTTTATCAGAGCTATTTTGCGATAAACAATGCTGATGAAAGTGGTGGAAGTGAATCAAAACAGTAAAGTTGCTGGCTGTTAAACCAAAACAATGAGCTGAAAGAAACTAAAATGCTCTGTAGAACTGGGGGGAATTGCAGAGTCTGATGATAATTCTCTGTGGGTTTGTCACTACAAGCAAATATTGACTGGAGCAGCTTTAAGAAATGCGCCCAGAGCTTTTAAGTATGTTCAACAGTTAAGCTCAATGTCAAACTATTACAGCATTGTAAACAAATAAACAAAATGCCACGAACATCAAGTGGAGCCCTGGACCCCACAGTGCAGCACCAAGCCAACAAATCATCGCTCTCCTGTCTCTGTGCTACATTTACAGACCCCAACCAGGCTGGCTGGCAGCTAATAGAAAATATGGTATGGGAAAATGACTGAAGCTCAACTAATCACACCACCAATATCCATTATTGGGAAGGGGAGAGTCATGAGAGATAAAGGGCGTAAAGGAGGAGGTGAGGTGGGCTGGGAAGGGGAGGGGGCACAGACAAAAAAATGAAAAGAAGAGGAGGATGTAACAAGGGAGGTAACGAAGAGTGAGGACAGGAGACGAGAGGAGGAATGAAAGAGAGTCCGAGCTGTAAACCCAGGGGATTCTGAACCGGGCGCAGCATCATGGCTGAGCTGATAGCTTTGTGATTGGGTGGTGTTGCTGATGAGAGTGATTCTCTGCCACAGTGGGTTACCCTCCGCCGTGATGCTGATGGCATTGTGATTGTGTGTTGTTGCAGCCAACTGTGGGGCCCTGCCACAGACTGTGACCATTCATCCCTGAATCTCTGAGGAACAAGAAGGTGCTTCCTAATCCCCAGTGTTCCTCCCCACCACATTTCTGTTGGATCCCAATTACAGGAGTGCGTTTTACCCGCCTGGACACACCGGATAGAACCAGGGCTGACTCCAGGACAGGATGAATCCTGCAGACCTGACAAAGGGGCCCTCAGGGAAATTATCAGTCCCAGGAGTTAGATTTTCCTTCACATTTTGTGCACCCACAAATGTAAAACAGAAGATAAAAACTATGACTGACAAAGGGGTCTCTGTGGCCAACGGCTATTGACTAAGAAGATCATTTGTGAGGGTGTTTAGGGAATCAGGCCTTACGGAGAGCGAGAGTCTCGAAATAAGAGAATGGCATATGTATTATTTTGGGCAGTCGCCCTACTGGCCCTGCAGGATTTCCACCTCAACCCTTCAATTAGCCAGACTGGAACACCTGGATCAGCAGGTGAGGCTGACTGTGCCTCACTAATGGCCCTAATCAAACCATTGACTCACAGACACCTTCCCATTATTTTAAAACATATTCACCTGTGCACAGCAGTGCTTTAGCCTTTAATATACACCTGTGTCCCCACCAATCAGAAGTAGCATTTGGAGTGTGTAACTCCAAAAAGCAGTGGACAGGTGAAAGCCAGGGTTGGAGTGTAGCAGGAGGAGGCGGGATCAGGCCACTCAAATGAGCCCTTGATTCCACAGAGTTCAGGCTTCCTAATTGGACTAAAAATACCAGTCTGATAGCTTTTGGGTTAACTTGGTGCGGGTTTTCAGTAATCACGCCCGCTCTGAAGCACAAGGGACGTGATCTGCAGCATAGCAGAGATTCTTCAAAACCTACTAAAGCCTGACTCATTTAGTAGGAATTGGTGTGGCCGTTGTGCAATAGCATGGCAGTGCAAGTTCAAACCAGCCACGTTTGTTCTATGCAAAGTAGTTTGAAATGAACCCAAAATTTTTGCTCTTTCATCATTAAACTTTGATTTGAGCCTCAGTGAGTAGGGAGCGCAGGGAAACAACTTCCATTTTTATCCCATCATTAGATGGTGTTGTTAACTCACCTTGTGTTTGTTGAATTCCAATAGACGACGTGTCTTTTGGCCACAGCAGCTGAGATTATGTTAAAGAGGAAAATCGTGGCTTTCCAGACAGGCAGAGCTCCCGGTGTCCACACTGTGGAGCCCATCCTGACCGCCGCAAGGGGCCGCGGAGAGGCTCTGCACCGGCTGGGGGTGGTGTGCAAATCAGGTGAGAAGACCCGGCCGAGGAGCTCGCTGAACAACTTTCCTCTCAGCAGCTTCACCAACTCTAGAACTAACGCAAAAACTTCTACGTCATCTGCTGCTGCTGCTGCTGCTGCTGCAGTATCGCATGATGCAGAAAGGTAAAGTCGCTCAACAGGAAAAGCCTAAATCACAGTCTGCAGAGTGGAAGGTGTGTTCCTGAGAGTTTGTCCATGATGTGTTTGGACTGAGATCTCTACATGAAAAGTAGACTAAAAGAGGAACTAAACCTGAGTTCAAAGGTAAGAGTTCCCAACATACAGTAGTGGGTCAGAGTATCAGTTAAATCTGCCAGCTGTCTTGGCAGCAACAGGCTGCGGGGCGCTGGAAGGGCGGGTCCGTTTAAGCTGAGGGCGGTGCCGGTTAAACTTTGGGCCAATCCGTCGACACGGGTGTGGTGATGCGTGATGGTGGAGCGCAAAGCTAAACCCTTGTGAGGTGCGCCGACTGGCGTGGAGAGAGAGTCTGTCACGGTTCCAGTTTTCCAGTACCCTCTGTCCTCCTTTCTCAACCCCCCTGATATGACTAATCTGGAGCTGAGCAGTCAAACTGTTTTTTAAATCTTGTGTCATACATGAGGCTACAACACACAACGCACAGTCCCCTGTCAGATTAGCACCCCTCCTCTGCAGCAGCTGAGTGATTTGCTCATAAGTACTCCAGCAACAGGTAAACCTCCCACTTCATTCCCTTCCAGCCTTACGACATACTGTATAGTCAGGGCAACATTACATGGTAAAATTGAGGCATTCAGGTACCCAACACACAAGATAAAACAGTGGGGAGCAACACCAAGTCCTCCACAAGACTCATATTTAGTTCAGCTACACATGGCTATATGAGGTGTGTGTGTGTTGGTATTAATTCTTCTTCTTTTTTTTTGTCAGCAGCCCCAGGGGAGGGTGTAGTGACAGTACACTGCGCCTCCATGGGAAGCCACTGGTGGTCCTCTAATTATCTGATCCTCTAAGTGTGTGTGTGTGAGTGAGTGAGAAAGAGAGGGAGAGATTACTGCTATTGTTCCACTCTCACTCATCCAAAGCTACACTGATAGCTTTGTGTTATTAGCTGCTGCAACTGCACGTTTGGCTATTTCCTTTCTGCAAGACCCCCCCTCTAACCTCTCTGTCTTTTATCCTGTATGTGTATGTAGCCTACTGTATGTGCGTGGTTCACAGCATACATGTGTGTGTGGCACCAAGACTCATTAGCTCACTTCCTGGAGGTCCTGATCATTAATTTCCCATGATGCCTCAGTGCTCCTGTGTGGCTAATTTGTCCCTAGTGAGCTAGCACTCACTCAGCAAACGTGGAGCAGACCACAGAGGAGTAACTCACTCTCCGGGGGTCTCTCTCTCTCTCTCTCTCTCTCTCTCTCGTTTTGATCGATCTAAAGGCTCAGACACTTCCTAACAATTTTTTTGTAAGAGTGCCAGAGGTTAACAATACTTTGTGAAAATTCATTTTACTCCCCCCTCTTTCCAGCTCTCAATTTGAAATTGTCTGCAGAACATAACAGTTTAAGTAATCAGTGGCCCTGCAGCTAACTCTTCTGTCTCAGACTATAAATTGACCAGTTTTGCCCCTTGACTCAGATTAGACTGGAGGAAAAAATAGTCTCATTTACCCCATGAGAGCACCAGTTGAAGTCTACAGTTACAACGCACTGAATTAAGAGCCATGTTGATTGCAACGCTGCTGGATTTTGCACGTAATTACGGTCATTTTAACCTAAAGAAACATCAGAGCTTCTCTTCACCCTCACTCTTTCTCTTTCTCCTCTGCCCTTAAATACATTTCCCCCCCCAACTACTGTATGTCTGCTATTCATCATTATCAGCATTCTTTCCAAGTCTTTTCCTTTTTTTTTTTTTTTTTTTTTTTCAATCACTATCCATCATCTGTCCTCATCTTTCCTCTCATTGATCTTCTCATTACTGGTCAAATATGTTTTTCACCCATCTCCTGGCACAGTTTATCTCAGCAAACATTTTCTCTTATCCAATCAAGTCTCAACCTCAATCTGGAATTTATGTAGAATTCATAGAAACCTAATTTGCACTTAAAGAAGATATAGCTACTTTGGACGGCATTACCCTCCAGCACCCCCGTAAGGAATCTTGTCCTTCAAGACTGCCTTCGTTCAGCTACATTGCAAAAATAAGGCACATCCTGTCTCAAAAAGATGCAGAAAAATTACTCCACCCATTTTTTTTTACTTCCAGGCTGGACTATTGCGACTCCCTATTCATCATCAGGTTGCCCTAATCAGTCTCTAAAGACTCTCCAGCTGATTCAGAACGCTGCGTGTAGTGACAAGAATTATAAGAGATCATATTTCTCCCATATTGGCTTCTCTGCACTGGCTGCCTGTAAAATCCAGAATAGAATTTAAAAATCCTTCTCGTCACCAGCAAAGTCCTTAATGGCCAGGCTCCATCATATCTTTAAGAGCTCATAGTACCAGACTAGATCTCTTCTCCCAGGATGCAGGGTTACTTGTGGTCCCGAGAGTCTCTAAAAGTACTGTAGGCCTACTCTGCTATATAAATAAAATTTACTTGACTTGAAAACTAGATTTTTATGACTAAATATGCAACAATAAAAAAAAAAACATTCAACAACTTCAACAGTAAGTGACAGTGGTGATATAAGAAAACAGTCCCATGACTTAATCATCACATTTTGATCATAAAATTCCGAAACCCTGATTGGTGCACGCAAGTATGTGGCATTACATTTTTCCATCTGAGCTCCTCCTGCTGCAGACCAGTGAGAAGAGCACAGACAAAAACACGAATACATAAAGAGTTCTTATGAAATTACCAAAACTGTCCTAACCTTGGCAGAAATTTTGTCCTTGAAAACTTGAATCAAGCTAAAAAAAAAAAAAAGTGATTCATGAATATGTGAGCTTGAAGTCCAAGCCTGTATAGATTTTTGTCTGTCTGTAACATCTTGAAAGTTAGAACTGATTTCTGCCATTGCTTCAGGTGTGTGCCAGTTTGTAGCATCATTATCAATATTTCCAGGGCTTGTGTCTTTTATGGAATACACTTTATTTCATGTGCTTGCACAGATACAGAGGTGAGAAAACTAAAGGAAAGTATCTTTGTAAGCTGTTAGCCTCCAGAACGGCTTCTATCGATCCTCATTATAGATTTTGAAAATCTGCAAGTGGAAAACACTGTCGGTCCAAAACAGATTTGGGGATTGTTTGGACCATATCATATTCATACAATTTTTACATTTATTAAACCATTCACTGACCTCTTGTGCCCTGTATGGGAGCACAAGTGGCTTATTTATTCATGCTCACCCATCTGTATAAATTATTTTTTCATTTTCTAGACATTTTGCATTAAGATATTTGCCTACTTATTATCTAATGTCATATGCCAAAGGAATTTTCAGAATTAGAGGGAGGGATATTTCTTTAAGTCCCTTTGCTTCCCGTCTCATGTCTCCTGCTCTTCCTCCTCTCACTCTCCTCCATCACTTCTTCCTCTTTCTCCTTTTGTACAGTAGTGTCAGTAGCCTCTTAATCCTGTTATCTCCACGTATACAGACTGACACCAAGCCACTCGCCAGAGCTGTGATCACTATACCCTGCACACACACACATAGACACACTTGCTTTTCCTTAAACACACACACGGCGTGAACACATTACATCACTCCGTCTCTCTTTCTGTCATACACATAGACCGGGACTGGCCCCATTCTCTGTCTTCTCTGTAATCCTGCTATTTCTGGCCCCTCACTATTTTGATCGGCCACATGCCTGCATGTTTTGTGCACATCTTGGGCCTGTCTATCACTCATCGTTCAAGAACTGCAGCCGTCCTGTAAGATATTTTGTATTCGCCTCCCCCTCTCCTCACTTCACTACCTCGCACATGTTTGTCTTCCTCTCTTTACACCTCTGCATCTACAGTTCCCACAATGTTAATACTTGCCTCCAGATCACAGTAATTCATGGCCTAATGGTCAGCCAGGATTACTGTTTTATTTCTCTGATGGTTCCATGAACAAATGAACTCACTCCCCTCCACACACACGCGCTCGCAAACGAAGCCTTTTCACAACTTTTTCCTCCCTTTATCGTTGTCATTTTGTACTTCATGGCGCTGCTTTTTTTCCCCACCTGCCTTTCCTCTGCACGCCTACAACACTTATTTGCAACAGTGCCAATTTTATGGGGTCATCACTTCACTTGTGTGTATTTTTCATTCTCACCTTTTCCTTTTGTAAAAGCACATTCTGTGCGAGTACCTCCGCTCTTTTCCTCCCCCTCTCTCGCTGCGTCTCAGTTCCGTAATTACAGCTCTGGACTCAAGCAGTGATGGTAAATGCTTTTCTATTCCCCGCTCTCCATCACTCCCCCTGAATCTCCATCTTTCTCTTTCTCTCACCAAGCAAATTACATCTTGGTTACTATAGAGACCTGTTTATTGAATGCCTTTTTCTTCACTTTCTTACTTCCTCCTTTGCCTTTCCGCCCCTCTTTTTCCTCAGCTCCACCTGTGTTTACTCTTTTCTTGCACTCTCGTGAATTGATGGTCATCTGTGTCTTTTCCCTCATTTCTCTCTTCTCTTTTTGTTTTTGTCTGAGGGACCACTTCAACTTCTTTTGTGACTAATAGTTGCCATCTGTAAAGAGAAGATGAGATCTGAGTATGTCAGATAGATTTTCAATGCAGTAGTGAGGACTATTGTTGTTGCCATACTACATGTAAGCAGATAAAGAAGGCAAAGTCTCTTTTACGGCATGCGCTATCAATTACTATTGACTGTGTAAGTGGCCCCCACTGAATACAACACTCTGAGATGTGAGCAATCTGATTGCGTCTCTTCCTCCCCCTCATCATCACAGATACAGTGTCCTATCTGCTTTTCTTTCTCTATTGACTCTTTTCCTTTATTCATCCCTCGTGCAAAGCTGCAGAGCCTCTTCTCCTCATGTTTCCTCTTTCTATCTTTGATAAGAGTGGGGAACTTCAAACTTCATTACTCTTTTTATAATGATGGAAATGCATCCATAGCATTCAGTATAGAAAACTGGCACATACCCAAAGCAGCCATCAAATACTTGCACAATTTAAGTGGAAGAACAGTGGCACCAGTAGAGGAAAGGTGTCAAGTTGGCAAAATGACCCAGTGATGTCACGCTAAAGTTTGCTAACATTAACATTCTCTCTCTCTCTCTCTCTCTCTCTCTCTCTCTCTCTCTTGCAAGGATGCGTTTCATTTCCTATAAAACAAACTTTTAATTTGTAAGAGAACGTGTTAATGCGTTCTTCTTTGAAAAGTTACATAATCCCACTTGCAAACTCAAAGACCATGAGATGTGGCTAAGAAAGGGCCCAGAAAAACTATAGTAAGTGGACCTTAAGCTAATTTTTTTTGTCAAACTTTTCAGTGTTAAGATGTTTTGTGGCAATACAGTTATTACACAGGGCTGCAGTCCTGATGCTACTGTGATGTACAAGTAGTACAAGAGTGCATGGCCGTGCAAAGAATGTTACTTAAATAACTGACTTTATATACAAAGGTCTATGTGTTTAGTATGTACAGTACATGCAGTCTATAGACTGACAGTAGGTGTTTGATTGCTGACATTTTTACCTGTCATATAGCAGGAAAAACACAGGTGTTACCAATAACATTAACAATGGCTCCGTTCTACTCAGTTATCCCGGTAAGTTGTCACACTGTGACAGTATGTGAACTATACCTGAAACTGAAGCAGCCATCATTCATTTTATTTACACATGTGCTTTGCCTATATGTCAACATGTGTTCTGTAAAAAAAAAGAAGCTCTGTTGACAATAAAAGGATATCACATTGCACAATGACTCTTTTACGTTATTGTAACTTGTACGTGTGTACATTAGGATGAAAAGGTATTACAGCATTCTTATATATTTTATTGTGCCCAGACTTTTTGGGCTTTTTAGGTAAATGTGAATCTGGCTCTCCTTCTCACTCTGTTTCCATATTGTTGCTCTTTCTGTCCTGTCTCTTCCTTTCTGCCTCTCCCATCCTCCCCCCTTCCCTCTCGCAGCATTTGTGAATGATTAGTGGAGTCAGATGGAAGCCAGAAAAGGACACACGGCCCGCTCTGCATATTCATCTGTCCTTCTTTTCCTTCTATTGACCGATCTGCTCCCTCTGCCTCTCTGTCCGCTTCCTCTGCGTCCTCTCTGCGCCAGCACTCGTCGTCTCCCCCGAACACTTCCACAATTCATCCTCTCTCCTCTCTTTCTGTCCCTTACTGTACTGCATCTCCCCCTGCTCGTCCCCTTCGTCCCATATGGACTGAGTCAACTCTCTAGTAAAATTAACTTTGAGATGAACAAGGCTATGGCTGTTTGCGCATGCAGTATGATATTCTGCCAAAAATACAGTGAAGGTTATGTCTTGATCTACTGCCAAGGCACTCCACTTTCGTGACTCACAGCTTCTCGATTTATGCTCTGGTGTCTAAAAAGAAACAATTCCTCTATGTGCCAACAAGAGATTTCTATTTAAATACAGCCAAAGAGGAGGCAGCAGGGCAATCTAGTAGCTGAAATTATTGTCCCATTACAACACATCGAGGTTTGAACCCCATCAAAGTGCCTTTGAGGAGGGCACAAATCCCTCACCTGTTCAGTCATGTGGCTCTGAATGAGATAAGAGAATAAATGAATATCCATTTTTTTTTTAGCAGCTGTGTGCTTTGACAGGAGAGGCCAACTCAGGCAAGTGCTGAACTGACATTTTGTGTGGTTTTTTTGCCTTTGATATCAATATAGAAAAGCCAAACTGATAACCGAGACACCTTGGTGTAAAGTCATAATAGGACATATTGACATTTAAGTGGATCCATGCTTGTAGGAGCACGAAAACTGGCAGACACGAGTGTCGTACAAACAAAACCCCCACTTTTTTCACATCTATATGTTTAGTCTTTCTCACTGTTGGCGCTTGCAGCTTCTTTCATTACGTGTAGACATTTAAGTGTTTCTCAGTTTGTGTCTGTGTCTGCAATCTCTGACTGTCACTGTATGTTTTTGTGGGCAGCGATCTGATGGGTACTTGGCAGACATGCTTATGTGGTAGGAACTAAAAGCAAGTTAATTGTTCCCTTAGGAACCATTCAAGCAGACCGGACCACTTAGAATTATAGGTTGAGGATAAAATGCAGATTTTATTTTTTTCTCCCTGTCAATGACTTTTTCCCTATCAACCATTTTTCCTGTGAGTTATTACTGCGGAATCGGACACTGTGCGTGTGTGTGTGCGTGTGTGTGTGTGTGTCATTGAAACGGCTCTTTTCTGCTGTCCTTGCATCACAATGTTTGACAGGTTTACAATGAATACCTGCAAACATTCAATTAAACGGGAAATGCGCACCTTTCCCAATAATCCCACTGCACAATCTGTAATTAACTCTACATACACTTTTGCTTAATTTTTCTTAGAGGAGACGCGTCGCAAAAGATGGAACAATATGCTCAGCCTAGCTAAGACGACATAATTACCATGATCAGATTTACCTCCATTGCAGACACAGAAAAATTAATGAACAAGAGAGTAAAGTTGCTGTTGACTGATTTTGAACTCCCACGTGTGGATATGGTGGCTGCTGGTTTGTGTTTTGAATTATTAATTGATATTTATTGTCTTATTGCTGGAAGATGTGGAATTATCAGACTGTGTCTCCTGCTGTGCCCTTCTTCTCCTCTTCAGAAGATGGGTGAAAGTGATACCTCGTAATGATTGCCCTCTCGTTCTCTCCTCTCCCTTCGCCGTCTTTCAGTAAATGAGGGAAAGTGATATGGTTCTCTAATGACCAGTGTGAATAATCACCATCTAAATAAAGGCTCTGTTTGGTGCTTGAAATCTCCCAGCCTTTCTCTCGCTGACTTCTTCATCCTCTCTTTAACCCTCCGCTGGCCCATTAGCTGATGAACATACTCTTCCAGCCTTGTTCCTCTCTGTCAATTTCACACCTCTAACTCTACTTTTTCTTATCATCATGGTGTATCTCATGGCCATGGAGTGCTGTCCCTCTTTCATCACTGCTCTTCTTTTGGTTAAAGTCTTTTTGGTCCCACACTTTCCTCTATCTCTACACCAGATGGCCATATTTTATGTGCTTGTCAGTTTTCACGTCCTCAGTCCATTACAGCTGTCGGCTGTGTGCTTGTATGTGTATTTTTCCCTTCACAGATCAGAGAGGAGCTCAAATTGACATCCATTTCAGCTGCACGCTTAACTTTTATATCCTCCGCCGGAGTGAGCGTTGAGAGGAACCGGAAGACATGAAAGAGCAGGAGAGTGCTGTGGAGATAAAAGAAAAGCACTAGAAAAACCTTGCTGTCTGTCCTCACATTTATTTTGTGCTTACTAAACTTCTTCTTGCACATTCTCTCTCTCTCTCTCTTCTTTCGGGTGAGGAGGAGCTGAGTTATTAAAACGCCAACCTTTCCAACAAGAGGCAATAAATCAAACTAAATATCCAGGGGAGAGAGAGAGAGAGAGAGGAGAGAGACAGAGAGAGAAAAAGAGAGAACATGGAAATGAAAAATAGGGAATGTATAAATCTAGGAGGGGGATTTGATGAGCAGACGGCTTGGGAAAGAGGGAGAGGAGACGCAATGAGAGTGCTTTTATAAATTGATGTTGGGGATGAGAGAAGAAAGTAGTGAGGGAAAATCATGCAAGTCTCATCCAGCCGGTCTGATGCCTCATCTACTTTGATTACAGACAGACAGGCCGGCCAATCGGGGTTAATTCACTATCACTGCAAGGCAGTTAGTCAGTCAGAGACTGATTTTTAAGCCAAATGCGACTTCAACCTCAAAAAAACTGAGTGATAGAGACAAAAGAGTTGATGAATGGATGGATGAATCGTTGTTATAAAGCCAGTTGGGGCTGTCAGGCTGTGACGATGAACAGATGATGGTTGAGGGGCTGGATATAAAGCTAAGGATAATTATGAAAAATAAAAGCACATGAACCTCCTGGTCATGCACTGCATAAAAGTCAAAACTAGGGAAACTCAAAGTGGCAGATTATTTAAACTCTGTGTGTGAGGAGAAAGAGAAACACAAACTAAAAACAGATTGAGTAACCACAAGCTGCCATGGTGGACACAGACAGGCCTGGCAACCCAGAGAAAATCTCCCAAATCCATACTTGCATATATACGTATTCATCTTTATAATATACTCATATACTATAAATATATCAAGTCTTGTCAGAAGTCTTTGGCGCTTAGACTCTATGGGGAGATTTTGTGATCAAAGGGTGTCTGCCCTGAGTGGCAGCAGCAGCAAGATAAATCCCCCCATAGAGTCCAGACACTGGTGGTGGTGGTGGCAGCCGATGACTCTGAGACTGAAAGGCTGATGAATCTGTGAAGACTGGGCGGTGATGGGGAAGTGGAGGGGCATAACAGCAGCATTAACAAACAGGCAGGCAGAGACAGTTAGACACATTTTTAAAAAAAGGGCAGCAGCAAGATGATAGGCTAACAATGAAGGTGTGTCGCTGTGCTATGGGATAGATGAGACCAGCTGATGAGAACAGCTCATATCTCAATTGACGGCCCCAGACGATGACAGCAGGAAATTATGAGTGAGCATGCATGAGCGGTGAGTGGAATGACAGGATGGTGTGAGAAATTAACTTCAGCCCTATAGCGTGCAAAAGATTAGTCTTCCTGACTGAACTTTCACTATAGAGCCTCATATAACAGTTTAGTAGTTTTAGTTTTTGTTAGCATATACCAGAAATCATCATACAAGTTAAACAATGAACCTTTAGATGTGAATTGGAATCACACCGCCAGTTTAACTTGTTTTGGTTGTTTCAGATCCTTCTGAATCTGTTTCACAACTGTCTCTAATTTCCTTTTAAATTGTGCAGCTGTGATTAGCTCCTCCAGTTCCTTTGTGCATTGTATCACAGGATAATATTGCCCATCAACAGCACACTCAAAAATCTGACATTTTTCAGCAGCACTATTTTGAGTCTGCTTAATTTAGTTACTTTTTCAATGTGAACAGAGGTTTCATGGACTTGGGGCATTGACTGTCAGTTTTGCTAACAAAAAACTCTTCCAGCTACACTGCGGCCTGCATAAAGACCTGAGAGTCCAACTTTTTACCAAATAAAACTCAAATACCAAGAGTTTGACACACTCATCCAAAAACAAAAATTCACTATTTACTTTGGGAAAGAACCGACCTTGTCATAGAATCAGCAAAATATGTCGGACCATGTCCCAGCCTGAAAGAGAACCAGAAGTTTTCCTTAAAATCTTTTTTAAAAATCCACCTCTTTTTTTTCTTTACTGTTTTCTTCTTCTATAGCTATATCTACATATATATTTGTTCACAATGTTTACTTCTCTTTCAACACAGTATACTAGAGTGATGTAGTTGTGTAGTTGTATACAGTGTTGTACAGGTTAAAGGATTAGTGAATTAATACATTAAGATTGAAAAAGTTCATTCTCGGAAACTAAAGTTGCCAAAACAATCTCACAAGGTCCAATTAGTAGCTTTTGAATGCATCACAGGATTTTCCTCAACAGATGGAGTTTACACAATTGTCAAGGAATTGTAGATGTTTATATGCCCTTTTTTTAAAAGAGCATTTTAAAGACTTTAAGGACTAAGATTATGTTATGTTAAAGAATGATTCATTGATTAATTAAACAGCAAGAAGTGCACTGGCTGTTTGGCTCTGGTTTTCTGCTTTCCTGTGTTTCATATTAGTGTTGTTCGAATATGCATTGTCCACAATTTTCAGACATTTTAAAGAATAAACAATGAACTAAAACAATGATGCATTTGTGCAGCCCAATTGTGGCGAGTACATAGAGTAGTATAAAAACCATAAAAACCCTATACTGGTACATACTGTTCCTTTTGCTTTACTTACTTTTAAATATAGAGAGACACAAGACAGAGGAGGCAGTTTGAGCGTGACATTGAGAGGGCTTTGAGGTTAAGTGGTTAAATGCTTTAGGTCCTCTTAAGTGGCTGTATTTTTCCTCCTTCATCCCGTGCTCCCTCTCTCTGGCCCATTCGTCTTTAAATGCCTAATTTGAGAAGAAAGACATCAATCATAACTCAGACCCACAAATACACACTGAGAAACACACACACACACACACACACACACACACACACACACACACACACACACACAACCCATGATTCCCAACCACATGCTATATTATGTAGTGTTCATAAGGGCAGTGTGTGTGTGTGCGTGTGTGTGTGTGTGTGTGTGTGTGTGTGTGTGTGTGTGTGTGTGTGTGTGTGTGTGTGTTTAGGGATTCGGGAGTCTTCCAGTGTAATGGAGAGATTCAGGGAGCGTGAAAGAGAGATGGAGTAATAAAGAGTAACACTCTTGTTCTCTCTCCTCCATCTCTTCCCCCACTGGAGCATGAGATGGGCTGCATTTCACTACATGCATTTTAAAAAGAAAGCAATAATTATTTGCCCAAGTCTGAGAATGATTATGTCACTTTTATCAAGCTTCCTCTAAGGGCAGTATTTTGTAATTTGAAAGTGTTGAAGGTCTTTTTTTTGGAGAGGGGGGGTGAGGTGGGGGGGGGGGTTGACTTTAAAATGTATGAAAATAGAATTTAGTAATTTCCCTGCTGAGAGCTAATTTAAGGTACTGTTCTGAAGAGAAACCGGCTGATCATTGGGTCTTGGGACTTGTCTGACTAGTCAGAAGTTACTAATATGACAGCTTGTCTCCTTTAAAAAACGTACATGCTTTTCTACCTACAAATTTGTGGCTGATATACGATTATTATGATTTAATTTAATTCTCTGAAATGCTATCTTAAATTAGACTCTAATGAAAAGGAACATTCTCTACTCAGTGACTAATACAGTGTATCAAATTAGAACACCTACACTGAGAAACCAACTTTAAACTCATAATGAAATGTTCTCCCTGTTTGTTTTTTGATTTTGTAATTGAATGCCTTAGTAGTCAACCCTCTCAGAATACTGAGCAATTAAAACCAGGAAGACTTTCACCACTTACACCCTTTTGTTCGGTCATGGGTGCACTTTTCTCGCCCTTCTGTTTGTATGTTCAGACTTCTGGGTCTGAGGCAAGAGTTGACCCTCAGAGATGGACTTGAAAGACATCATCAGACTGGTATGAGCGTAGAAAACAACTGTGTGCGGGTGAAAACAAGATGATGAATAATGGAAGACAGAGATCGTTTGGAAAAAACATTTGCCTCAGACTTTGGGCTGTTGTTTGTCGTGCTTTCAGTTTTTGATTTTTGATTTTCTGTATTTTAAAATACAAAATCACACACCAGTATTTTAATTCAACATGTTTTTTTATTGTTTTTTTTTATCAGAATCGTAATTTACACTTATGTGTGTATCTGGGCTTTTCTCTCCAGCATATAAATTTTTCCTCTTCATGCTGGAGCATCTGAAAGAGGTGCGGGAAAGCACCATATATTAGTAAATGGTTTTACATGAATGGATGGACTTTGTTCAGCTCTGTACACACACACACACACACACACACACACACACACACACACACACACACACACACACACACACACACACACAC
>JBBPCS010000855.1:14333581-14347215 GCA_037974645.1 Hollardia meadi
CACACACACACACACACACACACACACACACACACACACACACACACACACACACACACACACGCACACACACACAGTCGTAAAAATTCTGCTGCTGCACACATGGGTATCCAATCAGAGGAGCTGAAGAGGGCTCTTAGTACTCGTGGTTGCGCAAATCAGGTGCCATTCAAAGGTACAAGAGAAAAAAACATTTCAATTGTATTTATGTTTTGTGTTCCATACGTGTGTGTGCGTATATGTGTGTTTGTGTGTGTGCGTGTGTGTGTGTGTGTGTGTTAACATTTTTGTGTATACGGATGCTCTGGAGTCTGGACACAGCAAGCTCCGGTTTGCTGAGAGCAGCACAAATGGTTTTTTATCCTCTTTGGTATGGACACCAAAGACCCATTTACACCCATAACGCGCCATCACAACCCAGAATGCATTTCACCCTCTAAATTTTCTGGCTGTCTGTGCTGGCCCAGATAGCCATCATACTGCCCAAATGGAGAAGAGACACACACAAATGCTCAAGCTACAACCACACACATGCGGCATTGATGGCAATTACAAGCCAATCGGTGCCACCTCCTGCTGAGGGTCAGAGGTTAATCTACTGGGGTTTCACCTGACAGCACTTCCTCACAGCAGCGGTGCAGAGAGAAGGGAGGGAGGCTGAAAGCAACGGGCAAATAGAGATAGAGGGAGGAAGGAGGAAGCCAGGAGCAAATAGGTGACAGAGATAGCAGTGGAGACAGAAATAAGGGGATTGAGATAGAAAGAAATAGAGAGAGAGGGAAAAAAGGAAGAGAGACAGTGAGCAGCAGAGAGTAGAGGACGCCGACTGTCTACCAATCATAATGGTCCAAACGGGCAAAAAATCTCCCCACCGTCCTTTAAACTTGCTGTACAGATATGATGTCACCATCAGGAGCTCCGAGGAGCCGTCTGCGTGGGTGGATGGTACCTTTAGGCATTGATCTCAGATCAGCTTAGCCACTGGAATACCTAACCTTTAACAATAAAAAGAAAATGCAAATCTGACCTTAGATGACGGTGTAAGTTAAACCTCTTCCCAGTCTCCTAATCTCTGTGCCCACTGGGCTCGGCGTCACCTGCGCTGCTGCTGCTGCTTCATGTGGCTGATGAAATGTAGATGTTAAAAGAGCGGGTGGCAGCTGGCTTTTCCAACCTGCGCCTCCTTCTTTTCCATGTGTGTGCTGTGTCTGACAGTGCATGTGTAGGGCAGGGGGTGTTCTTGTATGTGTCTGTCCGTATGTGTGCACCTGTTACTGTCTGCAGAAGCACACTCATTGTGACTAATACAGCACTGAGTCTTGCGATACATAAGGTGTCAGGAACATTTGTCTACATAGCCCCAAAGCCCAACCACTCTTATACACAAGCTTGCAGCATTGCACCTACACAACTACACACATGCCCACATTGTTCTAACTATTGTTAGCTTTTCACTTTCTTGCCAACTCTGTAATTTGTAAAAACAGTTGACAAAATAAAGGAAGAACCTAAATAAATGAGCATAGAAACATAACAAAGACGCTTCAAAATCTCGTCAGATATCTACATTTTGTTACGACCCTTCGCACAAGGTACCCTGTGGCATCAGGTAAGGATGCACAAGGGTTTAATGTAGCAGCAATGTAAAGCCATCCACGTCAGTATCAGACGACTTCAGCAGATGAAGTAGCGCAACGTTCCGTAATTTACAAAGTGACAAGAGGGCTGGAGGTCGGGGTTGAGTGGAGGGTCACACAAACACATACGACTTTCACCCAGGAGACCGGAGTTCGCATCCCAGGTGAAACCCAGCGTCACCAGTCATTTCCTGAACCTAACCAAGTAGGTTTCGTGGCTGAACTTAACCAAACATCACTGTTATTTTGTGCCTAAACTTAACCAAAGTACCTTGTACGTCAGGATAAGATGCGCAGGGCGCAAGCCTTTGCTCGTCGGCTCGAGACGTTAAAGGCAATTAGCTTGTCGTCCATTGATGCCAAAGGGTACCTTGCGCGTTCTGATCTGACACGAAGGGCACATGACAAAATGTCGGCATATGACGAGCTAGGATGACAACGTGTAAGTGAATAATGGGAGTGGTCTCCTCCAGGGTGACAATGCCGACCTCGACAGTGCACGAGGACTGGTTGGTTGAATGGTTTCATGAGTATAAAAAATGATGTGAATGAAATTCTACAGCTGGTACGATCACCACATTTCAACCCACTTGAACAACTGAGGGAATACAAAAAGCTAGCATGGCTTTAGTTTGAGTTGAGTAGAATTTTTTTTTTTTGACATACGTATGTTTGAAGTAATGTGCACATTTAGTAATTTATTATTTTAATTTAATTCAAATAATCTAATAATTAATTATTTTAATTGAGTATTTTTGTTTGTGTCTACTGGATTGAGTTTTGCAAGTCTAAAGTTATTTCTTTGTTGGTTTTCATAGTTAATATCAAGCCAACTGTCTGTCGAATGGTTGCACCTACAGCAACACCTATCTAAGGTGTTGGGCTACTTTTTTTGTCACCTATGTGTATATGTGTGCTTCATGGTGTGATCTATCACATTTCCCTTTTGCAAGAGTGTAAATACATGGTGGAGAGGACTCTTTTCTTCTGCGATACAAATGTTACTCCTGGTGGTAAATTAAAAGCATGAAGTATCGACTATGAAGCATTTTAGAAGTTGAATAATCACCTCAGTAAACAAATGAACTGCGTGCACTACTCATTAATTTAGTCATTGTTTTTGTAGTAATATGCTGTCATCTTTCATGTGCAATATTTTGTATTTCTGCGCTAAAAATAAAGTTTTCTATTAAGAATGTTTAACTAAATTTTACCAGTCAGAATGTAATTCAAGAGAGTTTAGTGTCTTTATAGCCCAGCACAGCCCCAGTTATTCTGTGGCCTTCCTCATTTTCTTTCCTCTTCAGTCACTGTAAACTCATCTCCCCCTTCACTGATGCGCTCTATCTGATTTATGTCTGGATCTCTGGTTAAAAAATGCAGAATGAATAAAGATCTTTGTCTGGGAGTGGGATAGCGACAGAATAAGGAAAAAGATTTGCAATTGTGAGTCTTTCTCACTGTTTGATGCTAGTCAGATATTTCTATCAATGCAGTTGTTAAAACGATCCACCTCCCAGGCTTATCTGGAGATTATGATTCTCTGCAGAGCTGCACAGTCTGAATTAATTTACAAAACACATTTATTCTAAAAGAGAAATGAAACATCAGCTTGACACTTTAATAGCAAATGACAGAGAAAAAAAATCTTGACTCATCACCTTGAGTGTGGATTTGTGTCACACAAGTGTTTTTTTTAAACATCTTAAACTTTCCATACTTTGTTGCCGTTTCTAAACAAACTACTCGTGCCATTTTCTTAGAAATCTATCAAAAGAGATTCCCTGCATTAAAAACAATGTCTGAAATGGGAAACCCAGCAGACTCCATTGTTTTGGATCAGTGCTGGTCTGGGATCATCCTCTTGTAGCTATACTGACACTGACTTCTGATGTGGAAGTTAAATAAATAAAATCATTTCTCAATGGTAATTTTCGTCAAACCTGCCAAATGCAGCCTTAATATTTGACATGGAAGGAGAGAAGATCAGTGAGAAGTGAGATCAAAGGGGGGAGGGGGTGCATGAAAGTGTGTGTGCGCGCGAGTGTGTGTTGAGATGGTGCAAGTAGTGATGAAACATATTCTGCAGTGTGATATTTTCTACACCACCACATTCTGCTCCATCTCCTCCACACATGGCAGTAATCTAAACTCAAAGCAATGTGAATGTGTGTTTGTGTGTGTGTGTGTGTGTTAGTCTCCAGCCACTAGCAACCATTCTTCATATTCCTGTCACCTACTCTTCTTCTTTCTCATCTTCCTCCGTCTCCAAAACAACGCACACACACACACAAAACGATTGTATTTGTCTTTATCAGTCCCTCCATTTTCCTCGCCCCTCCTTGTGTTCGGTCTCCTTCGTTCAATATTTCATGCTGTTGAGAGCGTATCTATTCTGAGCTCTCTCTCTCTTTCTCTCTCTCTCTCTCTACACATGCCTTCACCTCCCTCTCTTCCACCATCCCCACTGTCTTTTTTTTTTTTTTTTAAACCCCTCTCTCTACACATCACTCTTGCTGTCCTCTCTGTCTTTCTGTACCTCTATAAATCTCTCTCTCTCTCTCTCTCCCCCCTCACTTTCTATATCTCATTGCACCCCTAATGTTCTGTGGCCCATCTAACTCTTTCTCCCAACTCTGACTTACATTCTCTTCCTCCCTTTCATTTCCTTTTTCCTCCTCTCTCCCCACTCCCCTCTCCTCCGTCCCTTCTGCCGGCTCAGTTTGCGTGACTGTTCAAAAGTATGAGCTCCTCTTCTCCTTCCCTTAACCCCTCACTCCTTCTCTATTCTCATTCCCCCTTGGATTCCTTTCCAACCAAAACACAGAGAAAGCCCTGTTCTCTCTTTTTGCACCTCTTTCTTTTTTTCTTTTTCTTTTTTTGCATCCCCTCCCCATCTCGCACCCCCTCACTGTTCTTTTACTTCCATCCAATCTTAGTGGCACCTCTCCTTCTCATCCTCTCATCTTTTTTTCACCCCCTTCCTCCGATGCTCTGTCGTACTCAGCTCCATCTCTGTCTCTCCCTCCCCAGTCTCCTC
Source organism: Hollardia meadi (assembly GCA_037974645.1). NCBI lineage: Eukaryota > Metazoa > Chordata > Actinopteri > Tetraodontiformes > Triacanthodidae > Hollardia > Hollardia meadi. Next base: position 14,338,259 of record JBBPCS010000855.1, read on the forward strand.
CTTGCTCTTAGCCTGTTCCAGTGTTGTTTTAGGCACAGCAGTGAAAGGTAAACAGAGAGATTGAAAATTCGTGTCAGTCAGTCGGGTGAGAGAGGGACAGGGAGGGAGGGTGGGCAGCGGAGGTGGTGAGGGAGCACGAGGAGGCGGGGGGAGTGTCAGTACAATTTACTAACACAACAGTGAACAGCGAAGCGGGCCAAGACACAGAGCAAGCAGGAGGCGGACTGAGAAAGAGACTCCTAGTTCAAGAATGCCATTGAAATGCAGCACACACAAGTGTACAAAAAAAATATGGTGTTTACTGTATTTTCACATGAGATCCATGTACATGCAAGGGTCCTGCTGAGATCATATGTACACTGTTTACTTCCTGGGGCCCCGTGCAGGTATGTGAGTCCTACAGGGGCCTAATATCCAATTATCAGTGCAGTGAGAAAGCTCCGATTAGATTTTGAGGTTGCAGAAAGGAGCACTTGACAGATGTGTTGTTGTCCGGCTCTGGGTTGGAAATGTCATAAGAGCCTCTGTGTCACCGCATGCAGTCAGCCCCGAGGTCATTTCTCATAGTAACCCCAATACAAAAGCAATCCAATAGCAATGCAACCCATGCCTGAAAAAAAAATCCAACCTGGATGATTAGAATTGACAGGGACATTTGCTGAAACAGAACATGTCAGTGTCTGTTTCAAAGAAATCAAATGCAAAAAGTGAGAAATTGATTTTTTTTGTTATTCAAAAAACGTACCAAGTACCTGCTTCTGTATGTTGGTTGATTTTCACCTTTGTCTTCTTGTAACTGATTAAGTTTCCTTTCAAATGTGGCCATATGGTATATTTACAACCAGCCCTCTATTGCTTCCTTACAGTCAATCATCCATGCTGGATATGCAAGTCAAATTTCCACACTTAATTCTGGAGGTATCTGGCCATGCAGGCTATTTGCAAGGTTTTGAGACCATATTAAAGATTTTTTTTAAAAAATCAACATTTTTCCAGAAACAGTGTCCTGGTTGTTCTGGGCAATCCACAGAGCGTGTAGTACAGTTTTTATAGGTGTGATAAAATATTCTCTCTTTCTAGCTTATTCTGCAGCTTTTGACCACTTTGCATGGCCATTTTTAGCAAATGGAACTTGCTCATGTGTTCCTATATGAGAAATGTGGTTGCATGTTACCAAATGGTCTGGCCTCCTTTACATGTGACAGAAGGTCACAGGATGACACATGCACAAGCTCCATTTGCTTAAAAAAGACAATAGGATAAGGCCCCAGAAAAAGCTAGTAGCCAGTACACATTGATTTACAACATTTTTAAAATCATTGATATGTGTTCCCAAGGCCAGGAAGGAACCTTTCTCACTTATTTTCCTAAAGACTGATTCTGGAAAGTGATGTTCCTTGACATTTCAGGAAATGAACTTATTAACTTTCTTTCCAAGAGTTAAATGAGAAGATTGATACCGCCAGACTGTCTGTTCGCTAAATATGAAGGTATAGTCAGGAGACCGTTAACTTGGCTCAGCATAAAGAAAGAGAAATCTAGCCTGGATCTGTCTAATGGTAACAAAATCACCCTGCCACCACCTCTGAAGCTCACTAATTACACTTTTACAGGTGTTATGCCTATAGGACTATTTTTTTTTTTCGCTGGGCGCATGACATCCTGTAAGGTTGCAAGGTAAGTGGAGACGACAGGAAGTCACTGCGCTCAGAGAAGAAACAATATGCTACATATAAATCCACCAAAGAGCCTGTCTTTATGCTAAGCTAGGCTAACTGGCTGTAGACTCATATTTAATAGACAGAGAATGATATCAATCTTCTCATCTAACTCTCAGCAGGAAAGCAAATAAGAGTCATTTCTAAAAATGTTGATTTGTCGTTTCAATGTTGTGACCGCCATGAGTCAAATTCCATTTAAAACACTAGTGCTTAATCATAAAATATGTATTTTGTAGTTTGGGTGAACCAGCTCTTCACAGGCAGAAGGAGGGGGAGTGTGAATGTATGTTTAAGTACATGCATATATCTGGGCATGCATGTTTCATTGTACCGGACTGTGCTGTTGTGATACTACACAATGCCGTGTAGAGATACAACATGGAGAGACTGAAGAGAAATGATGGACAGAGGAACAAGGAGAGGAGGCAGAGGAGTGCTCATTAAAAAGTTGCATACCTGCTGTAACCGTAAGAGATGGAGAGAGAGGCAGAGGCGGAGGAGACAGGTAGACCACCAGAGACAAAGCTAACAAAAGGCAGAGGTAAAATAGCAGAGCCAGTTGTCCGGGATCACAGTGGAGAAAGTTTGCATTGGAAATGGGAGAATAAGGTGAGGAGAAAAGGAAGAAGAGAGAGAGAGAGGGGGGGGGAGATTAAATGGACAGCTCAGGAGAAGGGGTGGAAAGACTGGAGGAGACAGAAGGATTCCCCAATGGCATCTCATCTCTCTCTCTCTTTCTTGCTCTCCTTCTCCCGATTTCCCTCCCTTTTTCTCCCAATAAATCATTCTGACTTCTCCTTAACCAACTCATTCCCAGCAGGCGGCAAGAAAAGTGTAACAATCTTTCTCTCATCTGCTATCTCTCTCTCTCTTTCTCACTCTCTTCTCCTCCTCTTGTCTCTTTCCCTGTCTGGCCTGTTCCGCTCTCTCCCTCTCTCACACACACAAACACACCTTTTGATGCACAGTTTGTGGCAGTGGAGGTGACAGAGGGGTGGTGGCTGCTGGTGGAGGTGGGTGGGCGGGCAAATGACTGAAAATTATACCATGTCTCTGCAGGAACGGAGCTACAGAAATATATGAGCTACATCGCACCCGGCATGAAAATAACTCTATTATAACTTCATTGCTTTAATACATTCTGGATCTAAAATGTAATTTATACAAATCAATTAAGCTGAAAACTTAAAGTCAAATCACTTCAATATAAGCCTTTCACTGTGAATGCCCAACATAACACAGTTTGTATACTTTCGTTATGGTGGATGGGGATTGCGTGAGAGGACGTGTACGTGTGTGTGTGTGCATGCATGTTGATGTGCTGCAACTACAGAGGATTGTACATGTTAATAGTCCTGCATTAGACTGACTTGTCCGGGTATCCAAGCCAGGAAGTGTAGTTTAACCTTTATAATAAAAAATCAGAAGTGTGTGTGTAGGGGGGCTGGGGAGGAGTGTGTGTGTGTGTGTGTGTGTGTGTGTGTTTTACGATGAAAAATAGACTGCAGATGGTGGCTTGCAGACGTATCTGGCAGAGAGGGGGGATTCAAAGCTTTCTACTTTTCCACCAGGAGGACTGGAGGTCGAATAGTTGGCAAAAAACAAAAAAACCCTTGAAGTCGCAGTGATGCCTGATGTGCAGCGACTCGGCCACAACATTGGAGGAATGCGCTTTTGTCGCGCGCAGGGGGCGGAGTTGCGAAGTGAACGAGCACTGCCTACCAAACAGAGAGAGGAGAAGGAGGAGAGAAAGGGAGAGGAGAGAGACGGGTGGGCAGGCTGCTCACAGTAAACGATGGTTGTCGGATAGAGTCTTGAAGACGTAATGAAACTGGCTGGTTGAATTGTTTGCAGCGATTACAGAGCCCCGCCGCCCGGCGTGCTTTGCGTGTTTCGGCTCCTTGGGAGGACTTGAAAAAACTGCAGCAGCAGCACGCAGATAATAAGAATAGTTCACAAAAGAAGAGGACTTTATTAACATTATCTTGCCATCGTTTTTTTTTTTTAAATTCGTTTAGGCCTTTTTCACGCGTGCAGCATACAACTCTTTCCCAGCGGGCAGGACCGTTTCATGCCCGCAGGAAGACCGACCTCCCACTCGGACCCAATACCGGCCTCCCACACTCATCTGGCGCGCGCAGAGGCAGCAGTTCCCGGTGAGAAGAGAGGACCAGGCGCAGCAAAGGGGGGCCCGCTCATAAGGACCTCCACAAACCCCCATGTTTGAAGACCCAGGATTTGTTGGGGAGTGGGGGGTGGAGTGGGTGCGCAGCGTTCTGGTTTATGGGGGAAGGGGAGGGGGGCACCTCACCTCAAGTCACTTGACACCACAATAGGCTTTTGAGTTTTTATAACAATTATTAACCAGAGCAAGACTTAAGAGTCTTTGAGCGTTTGTATGCATGCATGAAGCTTTTGTTTTCCCCCTCTCCCGTCTGCTAGGCATTTGCTGGGATGTTTGAGTCGCGTTGTTTGGTGGGGTGAAGGGACCGAGAGAGTGGCCGGAGAGACCGAAGGTACGGAGGCCGAGAGAGGAGCCGGGAGCATGGCTCTGGTAGCACTGTCTCTCTGGGTGCTAACGAGTCTCACCTGGGCGGACCTGCTCCAGGTGTCAGCCAACAGGCATTCCGTTTACTGGAACAGCTCCAACATACAGTAAGACCCCCACTACTCCTCGTGCTGATCTCTCTCTCTCTCTCTCTCTCTGTGTGTGTGTGTGTGTGTGTGTGTGTGTGCCTGTTCTTTTGATCTCTTTATATTCTCCACCTGGTAACGGGAAGAAAATTGTCCTGATTTGCTCTCCCAGGGCTTTGAGGTTCACACTTTCACTCCATCCTGCTGCTTTGAGCTTTGCTTGTGTCTCTCTGCTTTAGTAGCGTTATAGCGACCACCTTTTCTGCTATGTGTTTCTCTCTTTTAAGTAGAAGAAATTATTTAGCTCTAACCAGAAAAACTATTTAAACAGGCATCTCACGTTTCTCTGCGTAGTAACACTATTTTTCTCTCTGTCAGACCCCTACTGTGAACTCTTTGTAACACCTTCACTTGCACATAGGGACATAATTTAGTTCCTGTGCTCACAACTTATAATTCAATCACTTTTACCTTTTCTCTCCCCTCTCCTCTGCCTTTGGCTGTGCATGATTGAGGAGTTGAAAGAGAAAAGGAAAAGTCGTCACATGTGATCCTCTCCTCCTCTCTCCATCATGTGGCTCTCCTCTCTCTCTCAGTCTCTCAGTGCTCCTTCTCTGTCTTCTCTATCTGGTTCAATTAGGAGCACTTCTTCATCCTGACCCCATTGTGTTGCAGCAGTGTCACTATTCAATCTCTCCTTCTTGCTCCCCCTCCAACTTGCTCTCTCCTTCTATTCCTCTCTAACCCCCTTTCTTGTTTACACTCAGTCCGTTGGCCTTTTTGTCATCCTCCTAATCCCTCGCTCCTCGCCCCTATCTCGATTCAAGTGAAAAAGCTTCTTTTTCTCGCTCTCTCTTTTTTTTAATGCTGTCCTGGCGAGTCCATGGCTCTGCTGCTGGATCCTTAAGAATATAGTTAGTCTGCAGCAACACACTGTAGGCTTATCTCTCTTCTTACAAATCACAGTAAAATCTAGTAAGTTTATATTGTATCAGGTGTGCTTTTCATGTCCTAATCTGTATGTCTTTGTTACATTTGTTCAAATCACACGCACTTTCTCCCCTGCCCAAAATATGTCGGTAAAATGTTGTCAATTTGCAACTGAATGCCAAATTTGAATAAAATAATGGCTCATTTTCAAGATTTCATTTGAACGAGAAGATCACCAAGTTGCGTAATCTCGTGCATTTTGATTTTCTCAACAACGTCACATGAAACGATCAACCAAAATTTGAGGTCTCAAGAGGGGCACAACGGCGCATGTCACACACGGAACCCACACCTTCCTTTTCGCTCTCCATCTTGCAGTGAATCCTGTGTATGTGTAAGAATATTTCAGCATACCAGGCTCGTGGTATTTGCCTCTGCAGAAGGATTTACTGGGTTGCTATGAAGAGCTGTCAAATAAACAGGGATTCACATTTTATATGTGTTCTTATTAAAGATGTAAACAATATAAAAACTCAGAAAATTCACCTTTGTTTCTTTCAGGCGGAGAATCGATGATTCTGTCCGCCGACAACAACTCTAGGCCGATGATCTTAGTTTACAGCATGAAATAAAACTACAAGAGCCAAGTGAATTTATGCATCGCAACAGAATTACGATACATGGAGTACTGCATAAAGTAATGGGAGCGGAAAATGTAAGGTTATTGCTTGTGGTATGATACTGTAAAATAATATTAGTTTTCCTGAATGTGGGAAAACTGTTTTGCCCATTTTAGAGAAACTGACATTACGTGCAAATTTGCTGCTAATGCATTTTAGCTGATGTTTTTGCTGCAACTCTCGATGTGGAGGGTGCTCATTTTCAATTTGTGTACTTTTTGGCTCCGTAATAATAATAAATGCTCATGAAATTTCGCCTTCGTTTTTCATATTGAGGACTGAAATTGATTTAGAATTTAAAAAAAAAAATAAAAAAAATGTAGAAAGAAGCGCTTAAAGACCTAAAGTGTGACTGAGGTACAGTCAGCTTGATGTAACGAGTAGTTTTAACCTTGGTAAAATGTATTTGTAATTATTTGTCAGCTGTATATTCAGACTGCTTGCTGTTAAGTAAAAAACAAACAAACGCAACTGCAGTTGATTTTTTTGAGAGAAAGCGGGGGGAGGACTAAAGCAGTCTGGAGCAGCCTAACCTTTAACCTGGCTGTCCAGGACCTGAGTGCTGCAGAGCCCCGCAGTCTCTCCTCTCCTCTGTCCACACTGACAATACGGTTTTCATCCCAGCGGCAGCATATTCTTAGCCCCTGCAGTGAGAGTCTTGGTGTGTGTGTGTGTGTGTGTGTGTGTGTCTTTTATAAAAGACTGTGGTTAATTAAAGAACACTACATCTCAGTGGACCTGCCTTATCCCTGATCTTCCCATCTCTCTCTCTCTCTCTTTCTCAGTGCACTGTACATACACAATGACAACGTATGAGTGAGGATAACATTTTCAGTTCAACCTACTTATTGAATTAAAAGACAAAGGGGCCATGGACAGTGGCACACAAAAGACAGATAAGCTGCATGATAACCTGTCAAATCTACTCTTACATTCACTTCTGGGCTGTTTTTTCAACGGTGCAGATCCCGTTTCCTGCATTTATTTTAATCTCGGCACTCAACAACATAACATCCAACATTTGTGTGGTTGGCTGCCGTGTCTCTAGCCGTTGGCGATCGGCCTCTCTGGAGTCTCTCTAACTCGCAGTGCAGTGTGGAGGTTTAGAAGGCCAATAATAAGCTCTAGTATAGCTGTCAGTTTGAGTGGTAAACACATTGTAAAGCCTGAGGACCCTGCAGTTTCTCAACCAGCTTCTGACCCCCGAGCCACTCATCAACTACAAGAGACAGACTGAGACTGTTACCAAGGATTAACTCCTTCACACACACATGCACACATGCTTATAACTGTACATGTGCTCACATATATCTGTGATTATGTGCGAACACACAAACACTTTTTAATAACTTCCAGAAGATGGATCACTTCCTGCGTGTGCGTCTTGCACAAAGGCTGTCGCCACTGCCTATCAGTCACTTGTCACCAATATCCCTGGGCATGAATGTGTGTATAATGGTGTGCTGTATGTGTGTGTGTGTGTTTGCCCTGTTACAGATGTCTCTGTTCATTGATGGGTGACCGAAACAAAAACAAATCCATCAGTCCGTTAAATCGCACATTATCTTCCACCACCTGGCAATTAACCACTGCTGTGAGCGCGAGTGTGTGCGCGAGCGTGTGTGTTGCGTATACACGTGTATGTGTGTAATCTAATAAGGATGCAGTGAACTGGTTTGCATAATGGATATCTGCTGATATCTCTTAATCTATCAGTTGTATACTTCGAAAGCAATTAGGTCGAGAATAAACAAACACATAAGCATTTCTAGACAGCAGCCTTGTGTGTGTGTGTGTGTGTGTGTGTGTGTGTGTGTGTGTTCAATGACACTGTCACCTCAATGTACGCCACTGGAATGAAGCCAGCTATCGCAAGTAGAACTTGCCTCTATTATAAATGCATGTGTATGTGTGTGTGGTAATCGATGCCGAGGTGGAACGTGTTTTACATTCATCCAGCTCGTCAGAGTGTGCAGAGACACGTCACGCAGGGCGGGAGAGAAATAATGCAAGAATATGAGAAGAGGGAGACGGCGAGAGAGAAATACTAAGGTTCAGGATAGAGGGGGGAGGACGTCAGGACTTTGTGTTGAATTATAATAGAACAGGCAGAGGAGGGTCATCATAATAATGATAGTAAATCTTGGCCAGTGCCCTGATCCACATACTGAGTTCTCACAGTGGACGCCATAACACAGACCCAGTTTATGTGTGTGAGAAAGAGAGGGAGGGAAATGTAGACACAGACGAGAGGATTAAGCAGGCCAATCAAGCATCCCCTTGACAGCAACACAAACCTATCTGTCTCCCAGCCCCACTTAAGGACAACAACATTTACATTTATGAATATGTGCACAAAGGAGGGTATCACTCACTCACTATCACAAGGCGCATTGGCCCACTTGCGAGTGTGTGCATGTGTACAAGCCATCCATCATGGGCGTTTGCGCTGCCGCCACGTTATGTCGGCTCCCGCTGTGGGTGCGCGTCTGTGCGGCACGTGCACACACACACACAAAAGGAAGCTCACACACAGGCTCAGTGATTATCTTATAACAGTGCTGTAGGCACAGTGGTCAGACTGTTCATTAGTAACATATAATAAGGCCATGTAGCGTACAGGTGAATGGATTCTGGTTTGCACAGAGGTGTGTGGGTGTGCAGACACTGGCACTGAGACGTCATTAATTAAAAGCAATAGGGAACACCTGTGTGATGGATGACTACTGATTGCATAATAAGATCCAGTGGTCTTCTCTCTCTCTCTCCCTCCCTCTCTGTCTCTTGTGCTCTCTCTCTCTCTCTCTCTCTATGTGCGTGTGTCGAAGTAAATACATTTTTCTGATTAGACAAATATCGTCTTGTAGGTGAGCCGAGTAATACGAAAGAATCACAAGAACAGTACAAGAAAGAGGGGGAAAGAAATTAATTAGTTTCCCGTGGGGGGGGGGGGGGGGGGGGGGGGGGGGGGGGGGGGGGGGGGGGGGGGGGG
>JBBPCS010000855.1:14347315-14358269 GCA_037974645.1 Hollardia meadi
TAATTGCTGATTAATTTTCTGTCCATCAACTAAGTGCTTCAGCTCTCACACACACACACACACACACACACAGGGCATTGATCTTGAGAAAAAGACAAGCCAGGAATATCGAGCACACCCTGTTTTTCTACATCTCCTGATTGCTTCTTTCATTTCCTCAGACACTGTCTTGGTTACATGATCGACTAATCGGAAGCATTGCTGTGAAAATGGAGTATTGATGTTCAGCATTCGTGCTTGATTCAAACGCTAACTGGTCACTGTAATGGTTTGGATTCAACTGGAGCAGGTTCTTAAGGATTTTCAGGGATGCAATTCTGCTAAGACCGAGCTTATATGAGAAGTCGGACTTAGTTGAGCAATTCCGATCAAGCCTGACACAAAGTAGGGTCTTATGGGTATAAATGCCTGGCTTGGATTGGTATTGATTTAAGTGACTGCTTATTCCATGCTGGTTGCTGAGTGCTTTGCAGGCTGCATCTCTCATTGCGAGAAATGTCTCAGAATGGTTGTCTAGATCTAAAAACACTCCCATCTCGGAGTACGATTGAGGTATTTTGTTATTGAAATTTTCAGCACAACCTGAGCGGGGAAAATATGACCTCTTTTGAAGTTAAGTGTCACTGTGCATTCAACACATTCACAGCAGTAGCAAAATGATGTCTAAGTAAGTCAGAGCAGGAACAGTAACAGAACATACAGAAAATAGCATCACTGCCAGTGTTTCCCCATAGATTGGAAATGTATTTTTGGTTGTCAACCTCCAGGGTATGTGGAGGTGTTACACGGTGGGCTGTGGTGAATTCACAAGCTGAGAACTGCACACGAATGCTGTGCAGAAATGTCAGTCATTGCTCAATTCCGTCTGCGTTCTCACACAAACTTTAACAGGAAGAAATAGTAAATACAGAAATGCAAAACTGTGAGAGGGGGTGAAAAAAAATCTATTTGGATGGACCACGCAAATATAATTTAATGTATTTTTGTGTGGTTGACTTTTATGACAACCTACTAATGAACAAGTAAAGGCTAAAACATGTTTTTCTTGGACTGATAAACGTGAAACAAGAATTACTCCATTTAAAACCGCATCTCATGCAGAAGAACTACTTTTAAGTGTGAACGTGCATTGGTGAAAATAATAATGCAGGTGATATTTCGACACTGCTGTTGACAGTTGTTTACGGTCTGCATATGCATGAAGAACAAAAGTGTGTTGATGATGTCATGTGAATTTACTTGGCATGTATGTGTTCGCTGTATGTATTTGATTTCAATAAAGCATGAATGGCATGCTTGGATCCCAGACAAAATCGGTCACAGCCGATTTAAGTTATTAAATCCAGTCATAATCTTTTAATAACTCTCAGAATGACACACGTTTGAAATCAAATGTTCTGTATTTAATATGTCCACATCTGCCAAAGTGTGTGTGCATGCTTATCATATCATTTGCCACCTGCTGGGGACCCTTTTGAGCAGCTGCAGTCCTGGTGGAGACAGGATGATTTTTCAATGTTAAAAATGCTGATAACGTGGTTTTATCTCTATGCCTAAAAGGATGACCAATGATATCTGTAAATATATTATATTTATATCTAGGTTTGGTTTGCTCTTCTTGTTTTTTTGTGTTACAGCTACTGTATACTCTCTCAGAAATGCTGTTTGGACTGTCTGAAAATGATGAAAAGCTCCCCTCATGTATTTGGCCAAGATGGGCCCGAGTCGCCCAATTAGTGTAACTTTCTTAGTGTAACCGACAAGCTAACTGCCACACCTGTGTTCAGGCCAGGTGTGCACAAGTGTGAAAATACTGTAGGGTGACCTTCAAATGATGTTCAGATTATTTTCTCTATTCTATTTATTCTATCTAACAGCATTTCATGTATTTAGGACTGCAAATAATGCTGATTTTCATTCTCGATTAATCTACCGATTATATTCATGATCTGTCAATTAACTGATGAGTCTATAAAATGCCACAAAAAGAAAAAAAAAATCTGAAAAATGCTCATCACATTTTCACAGAGCCCAAACTGAAGTCTTCTTTTTTTATCCAGCAAACAATCCAAAACCTAAAGATTTTTCATTCGCATAAATGACGAAGAAAAAAGTCCAAACAGCTGGAACGAGCACGTGTTTGACGTTTTTGCTTGAAAAAACGATTTTAAACGATTATCAGAATAGTCGGCAATGAATTTATTTTCTTTTACTAATCGATAAATTGACTAATCGTTGCAGCTCTGCGTGTATTTGAGTCACAGTGACTCCGTGACTTGTCCTCAACAAAAAAAACAAACAGCAAATGTGGCTACTTGTGTGCAGCCTGTAAATACTAATGAGAATTCTATTGAGAACATTTTTTTTTTCTAAACTTTGTCTATTAATCTATTCTTTCACTTTGTATACGTCATCTAGCTTCTCTCCCACCTTTCTGTATTCTCAAAACATCAATGAGGCATCACCTCTTTTGAGAGAGTACATTTGGGGCTACCTGTGTCCACTGTTCTTTCCATTCACTCCGAATATGAACGAGCAGCTACGAATGATTGTACACTAACAGATGCACACCCCACACCTTTGTGGGATCATATGATTGTGGGCTAAAGAACAGCGATTTCACATTTTGCATTGCAGTAAGTGTCTCTGAGAGCTCTGAGAATGTCGAACACATAAATATTGGTGGCGTCTGTGTTCTGCACGAATTGGAGGTAATCGGGGGACAGTGCTCGTATGGGTAATGTCGGGCGTAGAGAGGAAATGCAGAGCTTGAAAATTAAAGTATCTTTTCAAGACAGTTGGGATCTCGTCGCTAAATTCTCAGAAATCACGTTGCAATAACGAGAGGAGCCGTGTCGGAGTCGCACAGTGTTTTTGTGCTGACTTTAAGTTAAAATGGTGCCGCCGTAAGTGGAAGAATTACTCTTTTTCTTGGCAGACAAATTATTGAATGGCCGTCTTCCCTTGTTATCTGTAGATTTGAGGGAAAATGTGGGGTGAAACAAGAATTTATCTATTCCCGCCCATGTGTTAAATTTGAACAAATTGTCCACAGAGAACAGCTCCCACAGCAATGGCCTGGAGGCAGTGCAACCAACACACACACACACTCAGATGCACACACTCTGTGTTGTTGTTGATATTAACATTATTCTCTGAGCCGATGCCTAAGCTCCAGCAGTGTAATCAGGTGCTAATAACAAGGCTGTGATGTTTACAAGCTGTTTCAAAGCGCTTTATGTATCCGTGTGTGTGGGTGTGTGAGTATTCTCTATGTGATGTCTGCTCTGCTCAACGCCAGTGCTCTTGGGGCTTTGGGGAGTGTGTCTGCGTGTGTGTGTCTGCGTGTGTTTGTGTGTGTGTGAGTGTGGTGCTAGAAATAATGTAGACTGTTAGCTCTTGCACGCAAACACACACACACACGGGCACACACCAGATGCTCATATGGTGTGTCTGTGATGTGGCTAATGGTAGCAGCGTAGTGTCAGTCTGAGGCCATATGCTGAGCCTGATCACAACAGAGCAAAGTGGTCTCGCGTTAATAAACTCTACCGACATGACAATTAGGAATCCACCACATAAAGACAAAACAGCTGCACATGAAAATGCAGCTGTTTTCATCAACCCACACACACACACACAGAATTACTGGTTTGACAGGAAAAGTGTCTGTTGTCACTGCTCGCTGGGCAGAAATGATTCTCATTGTTGAGCTTTGATTATGAATAGCTTTATCGCTTCATCAAGATGGAAATGACATCAGATCTGAATTTTGAGCATACAGCAAGTTTTTATTCATAGTTATTCTGATTGTAGCGTCACTGTAACGGGTTTTTCATAAGAAACAATTATGGGGAGATATGAGGACGTTTTGATTATGAAGGCAGAGAGAAAAAAATGAACAAATGCAAAAGACAGGGTCCTCACTTCACCAAAACTGCAGAGGACACAGAATTATGCCCATTCCATCCACAGAGAACGCGCAGGGGGGAGGGGGGGGGAGTCTTTAATTGAGGTTTTAGCCATTTAAGCTGTCACTAAGAGGCCAACTCTGGAACCTTTTAACCACTCTCCTCTCAGTAATGACACAAATCAGAGAGGAAATGTGTTTGTGTCTGAGCGCTGGTGTGAATGTGTGCGGGTGTGCGTGTGTTCGCACGTGTTAGTGAAGCAGAAGGGTAATTATGCGGAAATTGGGAAATGGCTAAGTGAATTATGACCTTGTTTCAGCAGAAGGCTTTAATCAGTCCCAGCCAGGCCAGGGAGGGAGGCAGAAGTGCTCACTACACAGGCACTGTGCTCCTGATCGCAACAGCAAGCAGTCAGTAAAACCGGCTGTCAGCCAGTGTGATGTGTCGGTGGAAACCAGTAAGTCAACCAGTAATTCATGGAGTAGCTGGCATAGTCAAAACCACTGGCAATAATTCAAATCACTCACACAGTGCTTTCAGTTTAATCGTATTGTAACAAAAACATTATTAAGGCTGCAACTAGCAATTATTTACATAATCAATCTACGGAAATTTTCAATAGATTATTCAATCGTTTAGTCTAAGATGTCAAAATATAGTGAAAATTGCCCACCACAACATCCCAGAGCCCAAAATGACGTCATCAAGTTGCCTCAAGTTTTGTTCCAACAACAGCTCAGAATATATTAATTTTACAATGATATAAATCAGTTTGAGTGGCTGAAACCAGAGAACCCTTAATAAATGACTCTTTGTGCCAATTTATCGATTATCAAACGCGCTGCCACTTAATTGTCTATCGAAAATCGTTTCAGCTCTGAACCTCATAGTCTGTAAATATGTTGTACAAAGTAATCATTCCAAGCAAAGTGCAAATATAAATGAACACAATCATTTTTTTTGTTTTACATATAGAAAAACATTGTTTGAATATTGTGATTGTGATTTCGGCCATTTTGCCCAGTGCTGTATGCGTTTGCATGAGTTATTATGATGAATCTGCTGACATGCCCTCAGATTTTGTCCTGTTCCTAATGTGCAACTACCGGGTGAAACAAGATAACATATAAATTCTGCAGAACGATGCATGTTTGCTCACATGAGGTCTGTTTGCTGCAGGACGCTTCATGCCTTCAAGCCTGGAGAGGACTCAAAAATCTTTGGCTTAGCTAAAAGATTGGAGAAGTTACTTCTTGTCTATATATTCCCTGCTGGGGGTTTTGTGCTTGTACATAAGGGCACACATTGGCCTTAAACAACTAAACAGGAAAGAACTGTAAACTGTGATTAATACAATTTTCCAGTGTGTAAGTACTGTAAAGAAACGAGGAGCGTGAATGGAATGAGTTTGAAATATTGTAAAAAAAAAAGAAAAAAAAAAGTATGCAGCCCAATGCAAGCATGAAAAATGCAACTTAAGTCATGACGTTGTGTGCAGGTGGTGTTGTGCAGAACGAAGATGTGTGATGAACCAAAATGTAGAAATTCTGAGTAGTTTGGCCGAGCGTGTGCTGTTGTGATCGATGCAGTGCAACGTGTCGTTTTTTTGTCTGTGAAAACGTGATCCTTTTAATTTTGTTCCAGCATGTTTTCCCTGCCTTTCATGTTCGTTTGTGTGCGCGTGTTCACATGGCTGCTTCTGTGTGGATGAAGAGTGTGTTTTGCCTGTAACTCTTGCCGTTCAGATGTGTGTATGGTCAGCAGCACCGCTGTGTGTGTCTTGGTGCGTCTTTGAGTGCCTCTCTTCGTTCTGGTCTGACTGTCTATTTCTGTCAGTGTCAGATCGATGGCGTCCTACCGACACCGAGCTCCTCTCCTGGATGTTTCAGCCTGTTTCTCCTCTCTCTCGCCGTGTATCTGCTGCTCTGCCCTCCGCCCCTTCTCCCTCCTCCCTCTGCCTTTCCATCTCTCCTGCTGGCTCTGTCTTTGGCATCACTTCTTCTTCTCCTCCTCATCGCTCTCAGTATGTGTAGGTGTGTGTGTTCTATTCCTGATTGTAAGATAGTTGATTGTTGCGTCTCACTTCCAGGTCACTAAATGTCGACGCTTTAAAGCTGGTATTCGAACCGAACCACTGGGACAGCGGCCAACCCAAAGTGTTGGTGTGTGAATAAGGTCTGAAACTATTAGTTGATAAATGTCATTCTAGAGAATTAAGTGACAATGATTTTGATCATTAATTCATCTTTTTGAGCAAATTATCTAATATTCATTGGTTCAGATATTTCTAACATGAGGACTTGGGAGCTTCTCTCAGTCTTATATTGTTGTCGAATATGTCGATACGGGTTTTGGACAATATTTTAAGACGTCATTGTGGCCTGTGGGAAATTCACTAAACAATGAATCAATGGATTGAAAAATAAAGTTAGCAGCAGCTCTACTGTGTAGAAGTAGACGATATGGATGGAATCTTCTCATGGTATATTGTATGTCGTAGACCAACAGTAAGTTCAGTAATCAGTCAATCAACAAAAAATTATTCAACAACTAATGTGACTGAAGAGAGATATTGTTGAATCCATTTATCAAGTTTAAATGCCAAACAGAGGCGTCCCAAATGTGATAATTTGCCAATGTCTCTGCTTCATGTCATTCAAATTGGATGCTCACCCTGGGCTGTGGGACACATAAATTATGATTTGCAGCCCTTATATATAATTTTAAAATGCAACATCGATATAGATATCATCATGTTGCATTTTTTGTTTTTGGAAAATTCGTTGTTACGACCGTAACATCGCCGGTCAGTTCAAGTGATCAACGGTGTGCCGTTTGTTCGTGGTTCGACTGGGGATGAATTTGTTGAGACAATGTTCCAGTGTGCAACAGCTTTGTAGTAGTTGTTACCGGCTGAAAATTCTATTGAGGAATTATTTATAGATGAAATAAACTAATGAGAAGGTCTGACAAATCCAGGTACTTTATCACAGCTATGAAAAAATCCAATATTTACCGTAAAGCTGTCTTTGATTTGCAACATCTGCAATGGCAGTTGATTAATTTCTATTGACTCGCAGTATATATTGTCTGTTCATCCAACATTATCTGTGAGCTGTATGGATATGTATATATTCATGTATACCTCAAGGTTGTTTATTTACCTTTGGTATGCAAGTATATTTTTTATGCATTTACATGGCAGCTGTGAATGTGTGTGTAGTCTACATGTGTGTACGCTGAACAGAGCCAATGGTTGGAGATAAAGAACAGAATAAGGATGGCTGAGAGCGAGCGATGGTGGCTGGCCTCAGTGCTAACACCCACACTGTCTGTAGGCTCTGCTCTCCATGCCTACGCATGGAGGCGCAGGCACAGGAACGTGCTAGCACTGCTGTAGTAAGGCCACATATGAATGAGTGTTTACTATCTCTCTCAGCCAACTCCTCTCTCCTGTGCGACTTTCATGTTTTTAATGAAAAGTGTAAAGTCCAGGGCGGTTGCTGGAGCTGGATACATACACGGCGCCTTATTTCACTTGTATTATAGGGAGGGAGACATAGAGGGTGGGGGTGGAGGATTGAGGGTGGAGGGGGAGTGTACGGAGGATGTGGGGGTTGCAGGGTTGTTGTAATGAATGTACTGCAGTTAAAAAGAATTCTGTGTCACTTCCCGGGAGAGAGCGAAATAAAGGCGGTGGAGGGGAGAGGGAGATGTGGGAGGAGATGTTGTGAAATAGGATGTTTTGTGTCGATGGAGCAGAGTTCTTCGCAGCTGGGCAAACTCTCCTCCCATCCTAATATGTGCATATTTGTGTGTGTGTGTGTGCGTGTGTGCAGAAAGAAGGCATGTGAATGCCCCACAGCCTACAAGCATACCACCCACGCACATTACCCGCATGTATTAGACCCATACATATGCATACTCTTCATTCTCTACCTCCTCTACCTCTCTTTCCATTTTTCCCCCCACTGTTTTTCGACACACACACACACACACACACACACACACACACACACACACACACACACACACACACACGTGCATCGAAAACTCGTTTCACGGGGACAATGTCTGTCATTACCTCCCACAGATTTCTCATGGGAGTACATTGTTATTTTCTTCCAGCTCTGATCAAATAAAGTGTGGCAAAGAGAGAGGGAGAGAAAGAGAGAGAGAGAGAGAGAGAGACACACACACACACACACACACACTCCTCCACATACAAACATATAGGAAAACACTGTGTGCACCACACTCCTATGTTTGCTAAACCGTAATTTAATAAAACAGAATGATGACACCCATCTGCCCACTCACTGTGTGTGTTGTCAAGTGTCGCTCACACCACACACACACGCTGAGTGTTTTTCCACCTTGGGGCGAACAGTAAATCCCAGCATATGTATTGCATCACCCGTTGCAATTTTCTACAGTATCAGTCCAGATAATCAAAGGCTCCATGACACTGTCCTCTCAGAGAGACGAGTTTAACTCTGCATCGGCCATATCTGTTGGCCTCTGTTGTTGCCGGAGAGAGAGAAAAAGACAGAGAGAGCACACAGCAAGAAAGACCAGCAGACAGAGAAGAAGAAAAAAATCATTGATGGAGGGCGAAGGGGAAGGAGGGGAGGGCACCGAAGAATAGAGAAAGGAGGGCCATGCAGAACAGTACTGCCAAAACCGAGGTCAATTGTGATGAAAATGGCCGTTCACATGACCACAATAGCGGCTGAGTGACAGCACTAAAGCAGCATGGACGGGCTTATCCTGATCACTCAGGAACTTGACTGGGGAAATCACAATGCCCTGGAGATCTGTCCCTTTTGGGCTTGGAGGATCACAGAGCACCCACGGTCCCAAGCTTTGGCCCTGAAATGTCCCCGACATTACCATATCAATGCGGCCCCGGCTATTCCGCCAAGGAGCAGGGCAGCTAGCGATAGTGCCTCCCGGTTAGCATCGCCCTGTGCCTTCCCAAGGCTATTCAGTGGGGAGTCAATGCTAACTCAATGCTAAGTGTGAATGGGAAGAAGTGTAAGCTCACTCCTGTAGCGTGCGCCCATGTCTGGCGATGCATTCAGGCTGGTGTTTGTGTGTGTATATATGAGTCTCTGTTTCTTTCTCCTGCTTTATCTCTGCTTTATATCTCTGTCGCACTTTATTTTTAAGTTGTTCTCACGTATATCTGTCCATTGGGCTTATTGCAGTTTCAGTTTGTTTCTGGTGCCAATCAAAATGTGTGTGCAGCATAGAATATTGGACCTTTTCAAATACAAGTTGGCATTGAATTCTTGCTTCACTTCTTTGATCACAGTTTCAAACTTAGCAAACTTCTTCTACAAAAGAAAGTTAGCTTCCCATTCACCTCAGCTGCCGTGACTGAAGAGAGAAAAACATGATGCTGTGATGTCACTAGGGGCGGATTCTCAAGGGTGGACAATCTTAGATTCTTGACACACATGAACTTTTCTTTTTCGTTAAATAAAAATATGATTTTTTTTTTACCATCCAGTGATCAATACACTTGAGATGAGTAATATTTTATTTAACAAAATTATAAAATGAAAACAAAAATTTAAAATTTTACGATTTGACTAGATTTTACTCACATTGAAATTGAATAAGCTGTGCGAAATAGCATCCATTTTTATATTTTTAAAATAAAAAAACTGAAAAAAATCTAGAAAATGTATCAAATAAACAGAGTAGTGATTTTTTAATAAATAGAAAAACTTAGCCCAATATAACAAACCGTTTCATAGTCAATGTTACGTTAACATTGCAAATGAATTATTCATATACAGAACACGAAAAGGAATCCTACAGTGACCCTCATGCATAAAGTTTGACCTTGTTGTAATCGACGCCTGCTGGTCAATATATGGTATTTTTTAAAGCTGCAGAACTAGCTACTACTACAAAGCTACTACATGGACATTGTGCCGCTATTTTTTTTTCCTCGAAAGCATTGTTTTGGCATCAATACTCCGGTATCAGTATGTGTCATCCACAACCTTGTACAGCTTTAGAAAACTACTAAAGTATGAGTAAGAGTAGGGTGTGAGAACAGGTTACATTATCACATGACAATTGCAGTAGATGACCTTTGATTTAATTACAATGCAATCGGAGATATAAACCAGTAAGAGTACAAGCCACAATGCAGTGTTAACCTCATTACGCAGTGAGGAGGAAATGGACGATCTGGAGAAGAACGGCTGGTTTTTAAATGATGCAGAAGAGACGGGAGAATGAGATGGAGCGAGAGGAAGGAAAGATGGAAGGAAGGAAAGAGAAAATCGATGGCTAAAAGTAAAGGATGGGAAGCTAAAAGGGCAATGGAGAGAGGAAAATGAGGAAGACGGGTACGATATTGGCAGTAGACGTCTTGCTTTGTCATTGCAAATCAGAGCCGTAGGGCAGGACACTGTTTGATTTTGTTGTTCCTGTTTTAATCTGTCAATCAGCGTGCTCACACACACACACACACACACACACACACACACACACACACACACACACTCTCGCAGATAGCCTCCAGTTGGTCTCCGAGTATCGGCAGAGAGCTGAGAGGTTATCATGCGTTGTCAGGTGCCAGACTGAGTCTTGGTAGCAGGTTTGTCATTTGTAATTAGAGAGTAAAGGAGAGCTTGTTTTTTTTCTCAACTCTCTCTCCTCCCATTCTCTGGCTGAAGGCTGTCTCTGGGTATCGACAGACAGGTGACGGGACACGCCACACACACACACACACACACACACACACACACAAATACATGCACTGACGCACGTTTGATGGGCCAAGTTTGATTCCATTAAGTGGAGTTTGTCAGTTAGTCAGTGAAGTGTTGGGGCGAATGCTGATGGCCAGTCAGTGAATCCCACAGAGCTAAACAGGATCTGAAGCAGCCTGTTCAAACACTGAGGGTGACTGAGCAGTGGCAGGCCTAACTATGATTATTGTATGTCAGTCACACACACACACACACACACACACACACACACACACACACACACACACACACACACACACACACACACAC
>JBBPCS010000855.1:14371218-14386370 GCA_037974645.1 Hollardia meadi
GGGGAATTATTCACTTCAACTGTGGGGGGAAAACAAGTGGGAGGAATTTACTGTACGGTGCCATTGACACAGAAACCACAAGTTAGTTGCTGCGTTACTTTTCTGTCCTGTCTTTGAAGTTACTCCTCTGTCATCTCTGAGGTTAACGAAGCACACGATGGCTACGGAGCAGCCATGGATACACCCAGCAATAGTGCCCTCCTCTCAACCAGGCTGTTCAGAGGGGAGCAGAGAGGAGGGACAAAGGAAGGAGGACAGTCACTCATCACAAGCATCGATGTACAGATCCAAGTCCGGGACAATAGGAAGCTCTCCACTGATTAGTGTTGGTGCAGCAGCCTCATCTCTGTAAACCCATTTGTCAGATACCACATGTGGACAGTTTTCTGTTACTGTTTGTGTGTGTGTGGACACACAAGGACAAAACGTATGTCTTGAGTGTGCCACGTGTTTGAGAGAGCGAGAGAGACTGTGTTACTAACGGCGTGAAAATTCTGTACATCCACATACGGTACATCTTAAGAAAATGCAAAATCAAAAAAAAATCAAAACACAACTAAAGCAACAAGTAATACATACAAATCAAGTGCTTTGGTGGGGAGATACAGCAAGTCAAAACCCAAACCACTGTACCAGTCGGCTGCTGCAGAATAGCGTTTCCATAGCAACTAGCACCTTATTCACCATGGTTACCCCCACCCTGCCATCAATGGACGCTAGTAGGGCATGGCTTACCATAGTAGCTGATAACAATGATGAAGGTGATGATGATTATAACGATAATGAAGATGACAGACTGCGAGCCGACCGCTGGCCGACCACGTAACGCAGCAGCTCCCACAGGTGGCACTGTGAGACGTTCAAGTACTCGTGTATATGTCATAACGGACAGAAAACTCCTTTGTCTTGAAATTTGCCAAGGTGGAATGTGACGTAAGCATTTTTACAAACTTGAAGCTCAGTTTCCTTATTTCCTCATTATTTTTTTAATTATTATTTTTGTTCAGTTTGCTGTGGTGTATTTTTTGGTTATTTTGAGGGGGAAGACTGGGGGGTTTAAATGTTGGGAAATTGGGAGGGTTGAGCCATGTGTAAACTTGGGCTGTTCTCTGAGTCAAACTGATTATTCTAGTGTAAGGTCACGTTATCTTGTTTAGTAGTTTTGATTGGACTTGAGCCTTGAAATTTTTAACAAAACTGTAAAAGTATGAAAAACATGGACAATTTACCAATTCTACGAATAATTTTTAACCAAGGAATCATTATACTTACTGATCAGGTACAATTATCCAGTAATTCTCAAGAGAAATTGGAAAAAGACTAGAAGAAAGTCTGAAGTAATAAAGCAGATTTTGAGTGGGAGAATTATTTTTCATGCTTATCCATCATGACCCACTCAGATTTATGTTGCAGCCCATTGGGGTCCAGTCTGCCAGGTTGGAAACCACAGTTATTCTTACATCATTGTGTGCTTGTAGTCCAGGAGTATTGTGGCTTTTTTTTCCCAAAGTTGTGTGTCAGTAAGCTATGTACTAGCCCTTGTCACCCATAGAAGAGGTTGTATCTATGGAAACCAACAAAGGTCGCATAGTTTTGGAGCATCATTGAGTGCGTCATGAAACAGTGTGTGAACCAGCCCAGGTGTATACATGGCTCCTCGTGGGAGGGGGAGGTAGGAAGGCTTTTGGGTCCTGGTGTGGAGTGGGTGGTTTGAAGAGCTGTGTGAAAAGGGTCACTCTTCAAGACGTTGCACTTAAGAACTTACACAAGAGCAAGAACGTGTGTGTGTGTGTGTGCCCGTCGAATGTGTGTGTGCGCGCGTCAGGAAGAGTACGAATCAGCTCATTTCCGTTCATCACTTCATGTCTGCGTGCAGGAGCTTTGGCATGAGATGCTGTCTGTCTTTGTGTGTGAGTAAATGAATGAATGGGTGAGTGAGTGACTCTTTGTTTCTGCTCTTTCCATGTACGTGTGAGAGCGTGTGACCGTTTGTTGTCTGGAAAACAAAAGAAGCATTTATTAGTGTTGGAAACAACAATTACAATCATGTTTACCTTCGACTGGAATGACTTTAAATGAACTTGAAAATAAACTGTAAACTGAACAAACTATAACAGAGGTTATAACAATGACCATGATAACAAAAATAATAAGCTTACAAATCTTACTTTTAACAATATGTGTGTTCGGCTCTTTATTTTTCTCCTTTTTTTAACGCCTACCCTTCGTGTTATCTCTGTCTTTGAGGATCTGTAAAAAAAAAGTGAACAAACATGGAGCTAATCCAAGACAACAGATGGGAGGAGGGGGGTTACAGGAAAGGTTTAACCTGGTATATTCAGTCCTCTGTAGATAATTTTGTTTAGGAGCTCACAGATGTGATTTTTCACATCAAAGTTGGTGTGGTGACGCTCTCCCTCAGCAGTAATACCTTTACACGCTCCGATTAGGAGAGATAAGCGCCTCAATAACCAGCCCAACATTTGAATGACAATGGGACAGGCCAGCAGTATGTACCTGTATGTCTGGACTGGCTGATTGAGGGATAAAGTCGCTGCTGAGAGCAGCCAGTCTCCCCGTCTGTGATCTTATGCAAAAGGTCTTTATCATGGAGGAGGTATTCTCGACTGACTGACTGGGCAACATGAGGAAGAAGATGGACAGATAGCCTTCGGTAGGCCTAGGTACTGTAGCAAGAAGATAGTTATAGTTTGAGAGACAAAAGTTTGCACCTCTACATGGAGCATGCCAGTTTGAATGGACTCCAATAGTGATCAGTTTGTGCAATTAAAGAAAATAGTCAAGGTATCCAAAGAAACTTCAAAACTCGAAACTGTTCTTGCAGCATAACCCTCTTGGCTGACATGATCCAGTCTAGATCTGGAACCACTTGTCAATTAATCAATCCATTAATGGGCAGAATGCTGCTACTTTATTAATCTATTCATTTTTAAAGCAAATTGCCAAATATTAACTTCTTCAAGCTTTCAAACTGTGAGGATTTTTTTTTTGTTGCTTTTCTTTATCTTATGTGATAGTGCACTGAATATCTTTTGGTTTTTGGATCATAGGTTGACCAAAACAAGCAAAGATGTCACCTTTGAGCTTGTGAAAAAATGTGTCTCTTTACAATTTTCTGACACTTTATAGACCGAATGATTATTCGATATATTAAGAAAACAATGAGCAGCTGACCTGTTCCATAATTTTACAGCCTTTGTAAAGAATGAAGCGACAAACTTTTCAGGTCTACGGGGAGTGTTCTATACTCAACAAATAGATTTTGTTCTTTACTTTGTCTTTTTAATGTGATAAAACCATTAAGTCCTGGCTTTGGCTCCAGCTGTTGGAGGATGTGTTTTTTCTTGTCCAGGTGCTGAGTGCAAATACTGTTTTTTCTTTTCTTTTTTTAAAATTTGCTTTCCAAAGACTCACAACAGTGAAGAACAGAAATCCATTTGAAACATTTTTACATTTTTGAAAAGTATATTTAAAGCCGTCATTGGCTTTTCATCAGAGGTATGTGGTCCAGACAGCTGTTTGCTTTTATTAACACTGCAATGAATTATTATACTGTAAACAGCTGCTGTAATCATCCTGTTGATATAATAATAATCCAGAGGAAGAGGATCCAGGCGGTAAATCAATAGCCTCTGTAACATGACCTTGAGGGATGCATGCTATGACTGGCACTACCCAACAAGCCATCTTCTGGCAACATTAAGTCTGCTTTTCCAAGAATAAGTGACTCATTTCAGGGTGATATCAAACCTCTATCAAATTTCTAAAATAGTCAAAACAACCTCATGAAGCTGAGGTCATTATTCTTCCCATTCTTGCTATTGTCACTGGGTTAAAATGAAACCCGTAAGGAACTAATACATCAACAAGATCTGAATAATTGACATAGCCTAATGTCTGTGCTGCAGTTGCCAAAGCTGACCACTTGGTGCCACTGTTCAGTCACAGCTTTGTTGAATGGAGGTGCTGCTCCCTAATGCTCCTGCACTGTAATCCTTTCTCTGAATACATAAATCCATTAAAGCCACAATGCCCATTGTGTAACTGGAGTCATTGGGATTAAATATGCAGTTTTATTATACAGGGTTATGATATAACCGTTTATTTGCCGCATGATGTTAAAGCAGGTGAGTTCTTGGAGAGAGTGTTGCTCCCCAAAGGTAGGAATGTGGTTGTGGCAGGCAAGTAAATGTACTCACAGATACCAAACAGTGGCAAATTACGCAACGCCGATCCATCCAAGGCTACAGTGACTGTCTGTTCAGACTCAGGGTATTCCAGTCCTGAACTTCAAGGCAGCATTTCTGTCTGCATTCATTTATCACAAAGAGTCAGGCTGAAGGGGGGAAAAAAATGCACCGTCTCTGATTGTGTTTGTTTTACTGTGAAACCAATGTTATGCTTGGGCAGGCTTGCAAATGTGAAGTTGCTATACAATAGGCCTGAATATCTAACAATTTTGTGAGGAGGTCTGACATTGCTGTTATATAACTGTCTGCACTGCATAACCCCTTAGTCTTGGATGAACAGCATTATGAATTTTAACAGCAGTACAACACTGTAGCTCTTCACCTACGTTATCTTTAAACACAATGCCTGGACTGTCAAAAGAAAAGAAAAATCATCTTTATGTAATCTAAATCATAAACACAAACTTTTGGTGGCTAAAACCATCCCTACAAAGAAGTGAGGAGGTGCTTTTTCGTGCATTCTTCACAACACTCACACAACTGTAAGAAATGCTACTTACCACGGATAAATGTCACTGACAGAAACACTGAGCTAGTTAAATAACCAAAGCAACGAGTCCAACAAAGAACTGCGATACAATTATTGAAGGTCATAAGCTGTTTTTCCAGTGCAGGAACGGCTCGACTCGGCTCAATATATTGCATGTTGGATGCAAAACAAAATACAGTCAGTCAACTTATGTCGTAACGTTAATCAGCATATGAAGTGAAGTAGAGCTATTTCAGCAACCTGCCAATGGCGATTGACCTCGTTAATTTTATTCGCCAACATAGATTTTTACCCGCATTTGGCGAGTGTTGGGTCCTGATTTTGGACCCTTGAGTTGGGATTGTTTTTGTCAGAATACATTTTCCAAAGTAAAGCGCACACTTTCATGCTGAATTGACTACTGTTTTCTGCTGCTGATAAAGGTTTGCTTCAGTATTCTTTGTGAACACAACTAGTCTGTAGCTTCAATTGGTTTCAGTTAACTAACAACATATGAAGTTTAAATTATTAGGTCACACTATTTAATTATATATGCAAAATTAAGTGTAATTTCTACATAAACTACAAATTAGAGCTCTAACTGACTGAAGCCTGCGAGCTAGTTCAGGCAGTCAACACGAGCTGCACTGCTATACCCATGCGTCACACCTCATTCTCCTCAACCATCTATTATACACCCCCTCCCAATTTGGCAGTCTGTTTAAGCAGCAGAAATTTCCCATCTCTCCCTCTGCCTGTCAATGCCACTGCTGCATTGCCAATATCGCTGCCTGTTCTGGGGGGGGGGTCCAAGGTGTTTGCTCATCACTCCCCAATATCTCTATGTAAATATATCTGCGGGTAGTGATGAGGAACCTAGACGGCAAACTATAACTATGTTCTGCTGTTGTAATAAACATTTAAATCGTGAGTTGGCCGACTGAAATAGAAGAAATTCATGGCCATCAAATTCTGAAATAACATTTCTGAATCCCTGAAGTACACACTGAACTTCTTTATGTAATCTAAATCATAAACACAAACTTTTGGTGGCTAAAACCATCCCTACAAAGAAGTGAGGAACATTTTGAGCTTCAATTATAGCTGTATGTTAAAAGGTTGTGTCGTAGCTATCTAAGTCTGTACACATGAAGCTGTCAAACATTTAAAGGAAAAAAATTTTTTAAAAGATTTATTTTTGATTTATCGGTAATTAGTTTTGTAACTCAGGCCACTTATCTTATTAGTTATGGTAACATTGTAACCCACTACTGTATTTCATGAGACCACAACACAAAGTAACATCCCCAAAAATACATGGTCAGACATTATATATACACACATTAAATAGGAAAAATGTGAGTGCCAAGTATGTTGCATCAGGAAGTCGGACTCAATCTTTTGAGATTCACCTTTGTTTAAACATTAAACGTTAAACAAGGTGACCACTGACCACTCTTACTTGTTGCCCAGTTAGACATGTTTGGATGTGTGTCTGACATTTTACTTTATGTGTTATCAGAACCAATAAAATTGCTTAAATCAAGTAAACTTAACATAAACTGCATTTTCACTTTAACATAAGGCCTTGAAATTGAATAAAATTATCAGCCTCCCCACACCCACTCATCTGCGACGCCCAAAGACACATAAGTAGAAAGACCACAACACATATGAAGCAGATGACACACGCCCGGCTCCGCGTGCTCCCTTAGTCACGTCTGTGTTGATGCGCCCTGTGACTGGCGCAGCGATGAGGTAAGGAAAGTCCTCCTACTCCGCCTGAAAAACCTGCTCCTCACCACGTGAACACACCTTCTGAACACGCATGTTAATTCAGTCAGTACGCCTTAAATAATGTGTTATTCAGTCCGAGGCATGAGGGAAGGCACTGAACATAAGGGATGACATGAGTCAACATGTGCAGTATGCATGCATGTATGTAGTGGGCATGTAACGTGTGTGCATTGGTGTGTGTTTCCAGAGCCACAGAAGGTGAAATCTTGCTGAGTCACTGATGTGATACATTTCTTTCCTATACAGACCAACAACCACATCACCCTGACGTTATAACAAAGTGATTGTTTTTTTTAACCGACCATATCTTGGATGAAGTGCTATGACAGTGTTGAATGTTTCAAATTTCTCTCTTTATATCTTCTGTCTGCCTCACCCGTCATTATTTGTACATTTTCACACTCCCCGATTCCTCATCCCTCACATGGATGAACCATGCTTGGCCCCATCACAGCTCTCCATTTTCTCCTCCCTCCCGAACGGCTGCTCTGACGCTGTCAGTCGCCCTCAGATTTATGCTTTTGGTCTTAGTCAGTGACTGGCTTTCCCCTCGTCCTCTCATCATGTCCCCCCCCCCTCTCTAAGTTTAGCACTAATCCTCTTTTTCTGAGACAGCATCTGTACAGCCCTGACAGATGGGAGGGTTATATTTACTCCGTCTCTGTCGGACACATAGAGCCTTACAATACGCATGTACTTTAACGCTGCACAAACATTTAAATACACACTGGACATAAAACTCTGGAGGCTGCAATGTAAATATGTAAATTGAAAGTGGAATTGGATCCTTCAGCTGGTCCCTGTGTGGTTTGTCAGGTCAAGACATTACAAAAACATACAATTTATATATGATGCACCATCACATATGTGACAGTGTTTTCATATGCTCATGTATAATTGAAGTGTGTGTTGGCCCAAGGGTAGTATATCATTACAACACGATTATAGATGCCAGTGCTGGTCTTAAGGTCAGACAAGGTATCTTTAATTCTTTTGACTTTAATGGATTTAGATCTAATTGATTAATGTGGAGCTGTGTGGTTTAACTGTACCTCTAACCAGCCATGTCCTCGTTTCTTATCCTCTAATCACCAGATTATCTGCTGGATTTCCAGAATGACGGCCTCTAGTCTTTGTTCTGGAGTTTTTGTTTCTGACGACAACAACAACAACAACTTGTTCTGCCTGTTTAGGTAACACGTGTAGCGGAGCCCACACAATATTGCCTCTTCAGTGACCTATGAGATCTGCATCTTTTCTTGCGTGTTTTTCCTGAGATTGATACTTGGCACTGTTCCCAAAGAATAGAAAATAAATCTAAAATTGTCTTTAAAGGCATTTGACAACTGCATCTTTTCTTGTATGTCTGTGATCCAAATATGAAAACAAGAGTCAACCTCACACCAAAATCCAGTCTTTTATTACAAAAACTAACACTCTAAAGCAGCAATAGGCAACTTGGGCTGCTTACTATAGCAAAATGGGACGTTTTCGAACCAATCTTTGTTGTCCGGGCACGGTAAAGCCGGCTCTACCAAACAGTCTTTCAAGAATTCACCATCAGAGAAAGGCTTGCTCTGTTTTGCAAGCTTGTATGACAGTGGCTAACTTTTGTTGCTAATTTTTTGCCAGATTGTGTTTTTCTTTTCCTTTTCTTTCCCGTGATGACAAGTTTGTGGTATAGTTAGCATCCTTGGTTGAAAAATGTCTCTCGATGTTGCTTTCCTTGAACACCACAATACTCTCTTAGCATATCAAACATACTGCCTTTGAATCGACACTTTTGACGAAATATTTTGACGTCAAACGTGACATTCGAAGTCAACTAC
The DNA here is from genome assembly GCA_037974645.1 of Hollardia meadi. Taxonomy (NCBI): domain Eukaryota; kingdom Metazoa; phylum Chordata; class Actinopteri; order Tetraodontiformes; family Triacanthodidae; genus Hollardia; species Hollardia meadi. The sequence goes on from JBBPCS010000855.1 coordinate 14,379,585, forward strand.
TCTTTTTTTTAAAGCATTCATCCTTACTCATGTCTCTGACCTCACAACCACTAACTTAACTTGTCACTTGAGGTGAATGCTAAAATGCAGACAGCGCCCTCTTTTGGAAACAAGTTAAATAACAATACACACTCATAGGCCCTTTTCAAGCTGCACGTTCCAAGAGTTGAAGTACACAAAGGCAGTGGAGCCTTACTTCCGTTTACTTGTTGGTCGGTAAAGACAGCAGAGGGTAAACTATGACTGATGTCGACAGATCGCCAACATGTTTTCATTAACCTTAAGTTCGAAACTTGAGAAAGGGTATAAGTTCTTTGAACAATATTTATTCGACTATGAAGGTAGTCACTTTATTGATGTTAGGCTAACTAACTGGGCTAACAATTAAGCAAGCTAACTGTTTTACCCATGGAGTCACGGTCCAAAATAAGCACCTCAAACTCACCAAATGTGGGCAAAAATCTACGTTTTTCATTAATTTGTCTTCACTGAGTACTTTAACTCTCAATATTTCAAGTACATTTGCTGATTATACTGATTATATGTTGTATAGTGTGGTACTAGTACTTTTACTTAAGTAAATGGTACTTCACTGCCCCTCTCTTTCTATCAGTGTAAACAAGCAAACACAAAATAATTATATGAATTAATATAGTTACTGCGTATTTTGAATCTGTTGATGCAACATCACTCTGGTGCTTTTTCGTGCATTCTTCACAACACTCACACAACTGTAAGAAATGCTACTTACCACGGATAAATGTCACTGACAGAAACACTGAGCTAGTTAAATAACCAAAGCAACGAGTCCAACAAAGAACTGCGATACAATTATTGAAGGTCATAAGCTGTTTTTCCAGTGCAGGAACGGCTCGACTCGGCTCAATATATTGCATGTTGGATGCAAAACAAAATACAGTCAGTCAACTTATGTCGTAACGTTAATCAGCATATGAAGTGAAGTAGAGCTATTTCAGCAACCTGCCAATGGCGATTGACCTCGTTAATTTTATTCGCCAACATAGATTTTTACCCGCATTTGGCGAGTGTTGGGTCCTGATTTTGGACCCTTGAGTTGGGATTGTTTTTGTCAGAATACATTTTCCAAAGTAAAGCGCACACTTTCATGCTGAATTGACTACTGTTTTCTGCTGCTGATAAAGGTTTGCTTCAGTATTCTTTGTGAACACAACTAGTCTGTAGCTTCAATTGGTTTCAGTTAACTAACAACATATGAAGTTTAAATTATTAGGTCACACTATTTAATTATATATGCAAAATTAAGTGTAATTTCTACATAAACTACAAATTAGAGCTCTAACTGACTGAAGCCTGCGAGCTAGTTCAGGCAGTCAACACGAGCTGCACTGCTATACCCATGCGTCACACCTCATTCTCCTCAACCATCTATTATACACCCCCTCCCAATTTGGCAGTCTGTTTAAGCAGCAGAAATTTCCCATCTCTCCCTCTGCCTGTCAATGCCACTGCTGCATTGCCAATATCGCTGCCTGTTCTGGGGGGGGGGTCCAAGGTGTTTGCTCATCACTCCCCAATATCTCTATGTAAATATATCTGCGGGTAGTGATGAGGAACCTAGACGGCAAACTATAACTATGTTCTGCTGTTGTAATAAACATTTAAATCGTGAGTTGGCCGACTGAAATAGAAGAAATTCATGGCCATCAAATTCTGAAATAACATTTCTGAATTCCTGAAGTACACACTGAACTCTTCAAAGCTCCTCTAATTTCTATCGATGTGTAACACTGGCATCATTAACTGACATGTGTGGTGAGTGAGACATATGTGATGGATTTGTCTGATTTACTGTCTTCATAAACGTGACACACTTGTGTGTCATATACACCTAATTTCACATATGCACACACAAACAGTGACACAGGCATACACGCATACCGAAGCAGGGGGCTGCCATCAGGTTGGGCAAATTGTGATTAATTTCCTCACACGTGCTGGCCATGTGCACACATACATTACAATAACCCACAGCAAACAGTATGCCCACTGTTTCATAATTCATGCATATATTCACTTATTCATGCCACACGTGAGAAAAAGTGTTTGTCTACGTCACGACTTAAAGGTCAGATCAGTATGAGAGAAATGATTCTCCGATATTGGAATGTGACAAATCTGTGCTTGTTTGGTTAAATGTGGCAATTTTCATGCAGATTCTTTTAGCATGTTAAATTAAAACTCATATTTACATTCTGCACTCCACTGCAATGTCACAAATGAATGGTGATTCTAAACCCAAACCATTTTTTTTTTTAAAGTGTCAAACTCTGCACTCCTGCAGACTTAAAGGGTGGCTCTAAAACATTTTTGATTTCTGTATTTGCAGAGAACAGTAGCTGTGACAAGTGATCATATGGTGGAACAAAAGTATCCAAAATGTTCATAGAAACTTCTTTAACCACTCTTGCACCATCATTTACTATAATGTTGCCTCATTGTCACAAGTGTCAGGGCACTGCTGTATATTTAGCCAGAAAAGTGGATTTGAGAAGTTTGGATCATTTTTGATATTTTTATACTGCAATAAAAACGTGTTAACTTGGAATCCATTGCAACTCAAGCAGCCATCCATCTGTATTTCTGAAAGAACTATTAATGTCAAAATAATTAATCTGGAAATGAGAAAAATAAAAGGCTTAATGCTCTACTTTACTTGTTGTTTTGCTAGGTTGAGCTTTGAAAATCCATGGGGTGCACACAAGTGCAAGATAGGCTGAAGTAGTGTATAATGGGCCAAGGGACATATGGTGTATCATCAAGCTGCTGTTTTGTCCCTAGATTTCCTCTTAATCTCTCGTTGCCTCATTTTTGACTCCGTCTACTTTTTTTTTGTCCCGTGTAAAAAGCATTTGTCCTTTTTTTTCTTTTTTTTTTAAATTCTGAGAGTCCCATTTCCACTTTTATCCACACAAGTCCCTCAAATGCTCCACAACTTTGAAACAAACAGCTGAGCCGTCGAGCCAGCACACACAAGCTGATGAGCACGACCGAAGCTGTGAGCATGTTGCAACTTGCTGAGTGCTGCAGACTAAATAGAGGAATTAATGAGGGGGGAAAAAACAAAAACAGGCTGTCCTATTGGGACACGGTGACAGTGCGTGTCACAGAAATAGGTCTCAAACTGCTGTTATGCACTGACTAGTGTGGATTGTGACCTGATATATAATTTAATACATCTCTAAGGGTATTCTCTATTGAACATTTTATCTGATGTTGTTTAATTACAGTTCAATATTAGTTTTGATTTGCATCAACCCCATGCTCAGGTTCTTAAAGCTTCTGTGTGTTCTACATTGGCCTTATTCTTAAATGATTAAGTAATGTAAAAACTTTGACCCTTGGAGTCTGGTTGGAATTATTCTTATCTGACCAGGAATGGTTTCATACATTATGTCTAATTGAAAGAAATAGCATGCTACTGCATCGCAACGCATGCTAAACATTAGACTGAAGTGAAAACCAATTATTTAAGATTCATGTTTTCCCTGAGATAATTGTATGCTGTCCAAATGCAATACAATTACAATCCATTGTAATATGGTTTTAAATGAACCCCAGGTCTAAGGAGTTAATTAAAAAACCTTATCACTTTCTGCAGCAAGGAGTGATTTCAGTGCACAAGCTCTCTTTCTTTCTATCACCATCTTTCATTCATTCTTAATTCAATCTGGCAAGTCATTTTTCCAGTCATTTGTCATTTTCTCCTCACGATCCGCTTTGTCTGTCTTCTCCTTCATTTGTTGCTCTGCATCTCTTGAAATCTACATTTTACTGCATTATTTTGTCTTGTTGTTCTAAATGTCTCAGCTTCAGTAATATTGGACCTAAATTGGACCTAAATTCATAGCTTCTGGTTGACTCACTGAAAGCTTCACACATTAACACACACTCCGACACTGATTACTAAACATCTCTGGGGCTGAAACCTGCATCGTGACAATGTCGGAATTCTTGTGCATTTTAGGAATCACACCAGAACTGAAGAGCAAAAAAAATAAAAACATGTTGTCAACGTGTCATTACATGTCCATGTGCTTGTATGTTAATTACATGTGTATTTGTTAGCACATGGAAGCACACGAGAGCGAGACATACAGTAGATCCTCCCTTGGCCCCGATGCTCTGAACAGACAGCACAGTAGCCTAAGCTTGTAAAATGAGTGTTATCATCCCGTGCCCCCTGGAACACAAATAGCCTCTCTCATTTAGTCAAGACATGCTCTAAACCTCCACTCATCTTCTTATCTCATGTAATTACAAATCGGCATTGGCTTAATGTTGCAGGAGCCTCATGTTGAGTTTGTCAAAGCTGTTGTCTCAAAGCTGGGTAAGTTACCTCAAATCAACCCCGAGGTTTTGAACTTGAAATCTCCTGGGTTTATTTTGGCTCATCTTGAGCTCTTATCACACATAATCTGTGCCCTTTGTACATTGTGAAATAAAGTTGTGTTACCGGGGGGTGGGGTGGGGGTCAAGGTTTCATGTGAGGAAAAATGGCAGATGTTAGAAAAATTTACAAAATGGAGATTTAACGTTTTTGTAGGATTGTGTTATTTCTACAAGTTACAGACATCTAAATACGTAATGATCTGCATAAATCCCCTGGCATGGTTATGGAAGTTGCTTCTTCATTATAAGATCTCATTGGAGCTCAGGGTTCATTATATTTCAGTGGTTTCATAACTCAGCCTGTGGGCTTTTTCGCTGCTGTGCCCTGATCTGCCCTGACCCTTGACCTTCACATCCAACAGATGCCAGAAATATACATTTGATGATGACAATGAGGATATGGAGCATTATTTCCATTGTATAACAACTTTTGTTTCCGGTCAAGGTCATTTTAACCCAATGGTTGCTCATTTAATCTAACGTTCTCCCGATTCATCACAGCACATGTGAATTTTGACAGCGATGTTGGGTGTAATTCTCTCTTTTTTCCAAGAGATCCACTCGTAATATTTTGGTTTACCTACAAGCTGATTTCTATAAAAGAAGCCCATAACTCACAACACTCACTAAAGCACCCCATCAATGTTCTGTCCATAATTGTGATTTTCAGATTTTCTTTACTATTGTGTCTTTTGCTGTGGATCACTTTGGCTTATGCTTCGTTTCCGCTCTGGGCTTTGGCACTATTTTCATGCCCGTCAAATACATACAGCAGTATTTATACATGTGCAAAGTGTCAACTGTGTGCGACAAAAGTATTTCTCCGCCTGCACACACATCCCATGTTATACGAGTTGATAATAACCATGCAATGGTCCCTTCATAAACACACAAACAGCCTTTACAAAAATACATTCACCAGCAGATATGCAAGCTATGCTAAAATATGAGGCAATTCTTCTAATGCTTGTGATCTGCAATTGCCGAGAGAATATATAAAGACATCTCCTTTCATAAGCATGCAAAAGGCAGCAGCTGAAGGACAGGTATTCACTTCTAATCTGCAACCTCTAATTTGTTTTGTTTGCCTTGACCAGGGTTAGTCTCATAAAACCAGCACCAGGCTCTTAAAACATACAAAACACACAAGGTGTATTGAATAAAGCTTCTCTACTTCAACAACACTTTAGTTTTCCACTTAAGTTTTGTTGGAAGTGCCTTAGTTCAACAAGCCAAACAGCTGCCCTAAAACACCTGCCTGTAGCGCTGACGCCTTAAAATACATTACACAAAGGCCCTTGGCTGCTACAAACCACATGGCGCTTCAGTTATGCAAACAGGAATATTATTATGTTGAATTGCCATTTTATGCAATCATTTAAAGTGGTTAATTTGCTTATTGCCTCTGTTTTGACAGTAGTCGTATTATTGTGCACATTAATGTAAACATAACCATTATCCAAATGAAGCCCTTTTGTCAGGTAGGCTACATTATATAAATCACAGACTGCCTGCAAAATAATAGAGTCTTATTTTATGGTGTCAGTCATCATCTTCGACTAAAAGCCTGATGGTGTGCATCGTTACGCTCAGTAGTGATAAATATTTCAGTGTTTCCCAGAAATGTGATTTCAGCTTACAGAAGGGTATGATCTGCCCACAGGGATAACTTCTGAGAGGATGTATGTTTGGGTTTTGGGCTCTGTATATTCAGTTTTAGATTCGAGTGCTGCACATTGAGATGCCAATTTATTAGGTACACCAAGACAGTCGAATACGATCAATGTAACAGCTCTGCGATAGATCGCTATGTTTTTAGAGGCATATAATGGTTTCTTTGATGGTGTATTAGTGCAGTGGATTCGCTCACTTAAGGAGCATGGCTCTGGGAATGGCGGTTTGTCGGTCTGTAGTTCTTTATGGAAGTATTTAAACTGGGCCTATTCAAATGGCGGCCCGCGGGCCACATGCGGCCCAGAAGCAACCCCCGAGTGGCCCAGCCAGAAAAGCAGAGAAAAACCGGAAAAAACGTGTTCAGGAGCCTACAGATATTCCTACAGAAATTCCTACAGTAGTACAGATTGTGAATGCAACACTCCGCGTAGCCTAGCAACATTCAACCCAGAATGCAGCGTGCTGTTGTGAAAATGTGTGTCTAGTAGTCGTAACCCTTAGAAGAAGTATTGACAATGAAAACCGCTGAGCTGAGCGCTGTCTACTGCGCTCAGCTCAGCGTGCTGCCTGTTGAAAGAGGGACGGGTGAACGGGGACAGCAGATCAGATTTTAGCCACTTAACAAAAGGCTCAACTAATAAAAATCTATGCCAGTTTAAGTGTACGCTATCTAAAGAATAT
>JBBPCS010000855.1:14395038-14407481 GCA_037974645.1 Hollardia meadi
GTGTGTGTGTGTGTGTGTGTGTGTGTGTGTGTGTGTGTGTGTGTGTGTGTGTGTGTGTGTGTGTGTGTGTGCGGGCGCAACAGAAAGAGAGAGTAGTGTGAGCACGAGTACAGCCCTGAACCACAGAGAGGTAACCACAATGAAGGAGTGCAATTGAGATTTTTCCAAGAATAGTGAGAAAACAGCAAAGAAAACAGTCAAATTTTATTCTGACGCATGCAGCTTATACAAACACATATGGCAAAGTGTGCTGGAAATACACACTCCTGTCTTTTCAAATATAAAAATAAAATATCACTGTCTCTGCAAAATTGGAAATTGCAAAGGCAGTTTACTGTTGACTTACTTATCAGCAAACATGCACACCTTGGAAAATATGACAATTTTGAGAGAGCTTTACTTGAGAGCTTTTCCAAGTCGTCAGGGTTCACTGATTAGTTTGGCATTCCATCATCCACCAAGCTTACCTTAATGAAATTTCAAGTTTGCTACATTTTATTTCGACTGATTTTCATGCTCCCAGAGTACACAGTGCAGAGTGGACGCCAGCGGAACAAATCAATTTTTAAAGTTGACATTTAATTGAAATCCATATCAGTGTTTCACATGAATGCTGAATGAACCCGTGGCTCCAAATGTTTTGGAAATCCTCAAGTCAAGTGGTCGAACATTAAACACGGATGTTTTGCAGAGAAAACCAATCATTTTCCTTTACACAAAGAGAGGCCGAATGGGCAGTTGCAAAGATAAAACAGGAAGGAGACATCTTCACAAGACCGACCAATAGGAAAAACATATATCTTTCATATATTAGATTACAGAACCTAAAAGTTTAAAAAAGTTTAAGTGTGTTTATTAAATTATGTACACATTAGATGACAAATATTGAGAGTTCAGAGAGATGATGCATAGCGCTTTAAAGCTCACAACCCTTGACCGTAAGCCTGTTATAACCAGACTCACTATGCCTCATCCTCATACCTTACCACCCCCCCCCCCCCACCCCCACCCCCCACCCCCCGCATGGACGTGGGCACAGTAATGGGATTGGTTTTAATCGTGTAGGTGTAACAATAGAAACCTTGAGGAGCTAAATAATCCCTTCCTGTACTGGTCTTTGACTTTTCTTTGTATAACCCCCTGACCTGCCCTTTAAGTGTATCCCAGCTAACCTGACCTCCGGCTGGAGGGCTGGATTTGATTACATGCTTCCACTGTACAGACATTGTTGACCTGAAGGAGAAGGCGTAGGTAGGCTTCAAGTGGAGGCTTCATAAAAGGTTATTTTTCCTTTAAAGTTTCTCTAAATATTAGGAGTTCATGTTCAAAACGTTAGTGTAAATAAGTACAGGATGTAGGTATCCATCAAGACTTGGGTCAGTGCTACACCCAAATCTGGGACATGTTAGATTCTCTGATTCTGTGAGTGAAAACTATGCAAAAGTTTCAACAGCTTTGGCCAGCGAGCATATGCAGATGGCAGTGATCACATGATCACAAAGTCTTCATTTTGCCTGCACACACCCATTCAATTTTGTTTGGAGTTCACTTCAAGTCTTACTGTCAAAATCAAGTAAGATGAAGGGACATGCTTTCTGCCAAACTTATTATGATGCATCACATTTATTTTAGAGGCTGCACTGATTGTGCATCATGCGACAGTGACTAAAACGCCTTGGTCGTGAGCATATTCCCTCACTGAGTGTCTGTAAAAGCGCTTATCAGAAAAGAACATTTTATTTGAATGAGTAGAGTCCCTGATTGAAAGGCTCCTCCAAAAGAACCTCCCTTTCTCCGCAACTGAGTGATCGCAAAAACATCCTTCAGATCCCCATGAGCCTCTTTCCTTGCAGGATCAATGTGTGTTTGTGCGCGTGTCTAACTGAATCAGGGTATTTTATTCCATAAGTCCATTATGGTAGAGAACACCATCTGTTAGCTGTTAAGAGCTTGGGAGGAGACCACCGCCCTAACTGAACTGGAGCTCCCTGCCTGTTTTAACTCTCCCAATAACCTCTAAAATCTGACCTGACCTTCCCTCAACCCATCACCTGCTGTCATCAGAAAACTAGACCAACAACTTGTCCGCACTTCGGTGACTTGGATTATTTCAGTGCCTGCGGCTCCATAAATCACTCAAGTGAAGCATGCTTATCTGTGTTTGTGGCTGATCCTCTGCTGATCAGGTTTAGCAGCACTGTGGAAGATCCCACAGGAAGATGCTGTGCATGTATTCATCTTACGATGATAAACAATCCAAACCTCTGAGTGTGTGTGTGTGTGAGTGTGTGTGTGTGTGTGTGTGGTCTGGTTTAGCTCCTGTACACTTGTGATGACTGGCAGCACACTGATCAAATGAGGACATTTTGTTTTATAAGGACATTTTGGCAAGTACTCATACTGCTTTTGGCACACATTATGGTTGTGGTCAGACTCAGATGGTTAACAGCTGTATTTGTTAAAGGAAATTTTCTTTGTTTTATGCTAACATTTTACTCACCAAATTAATTTCTGTGATCTGAGGCCACAGCAACATCACTTGTACTTTAGTTGTAAAGTTGTAAACAAAACCTTATAGATCACAAAAGAAAATTGAAAGAGAAAACAAAAGTATGCATTTAAATCTTCTCCCCATCTACCAGCCAAATTTTGCAAATTATAACAAACATTAACATAAATTTACATTTTATTCATTTATTTAACTGAAAAATATATTTTTGTGAATTTTACCCCCCTACCTTATGGTCAAAATGATTCAAAACCTTCTCTACACTGCCAGGTGAGGACATTTCATCTAAAACAAATTCCACAATCACCTGTAAAACCCCAACATGTCCTACATGTGTGTTAATGTAGGATGTTAATTCATCTTTGTGTCATTAAACTGCCCAAATTTCCAGAAACATCAAGGAAAGGACCTCGCAGCTTTGGCTCATGGTCTGATCACTAATGGTTTTGCCCTGCTGAACTGTTGAAGTGGTGTTGCCATATCCTCAGATCTACACATCTAGTGTGTAAAAACAGATTGATGGGCAGAATTCTAAAGATAAAATCCATGTAAAAAGAAATGATGTTGCTTTAAGACCTTCAGTGAATGATTCTACTGTAATAGATTGTCAAAGCTCTTTTGAGTGTAGAAAAATGTGTGTACATGTGTATTTGCCTGTGTGTGATAGCTGGAGTAGACATTACTGCCGCCCACTTTTGTCATCTAAAAGACCCCGATTTAGGAGATCACCATGGTGACCATTTTCTGCCAAGAGGTACACACACACACACGCACGCACGCACGCACACACACACATCACCTGTTTGACTAGAAGTTACCTCAATTATTAATGGACTGTGCTTGCTAAATTCATTTCCAGTCTCTCGTTAGACAATCTCTTCAAGGATCGCATCTGCGCTCCCATTCTGAGCGATTCCTCTTTGCTCTTATCATTACCAGCGATCAAACAATGTGATCTCAGGGATTCTTTGCAGGGGATTTGAAACTACAAAGACCTTCAACAAAAAACTGCATATAAATTCAAGCACATGGAAGAGCATAATAACTCTGGTATGTGGGTGAGTGTGGGTGGTTCTGGCTGTGCTATAAGGGAAGTTGCTTTCTGTAATTTCATCTACAGGTGTTTCTCTAGTGGCACATCAGCTTTATGCCACACCTCTGCTACAACAGGACAAAACAAGAGATGCAGAGATGATGATTTAGATTAAGGCGGTGATTGATTTTGTGTGCATGTGTGTGCACGAGCTCCTGGTTCAAGCGTGTTTATGTGTAGATGGGAAACAGGGGCAGTCCCCTGAGATGGCAAGTGCTAGACTGAGTGTTCCTGATAATTGAGAGACTGTGTGATTATGCAACGAGCGTGACCATGCCAATGATAGACAAAGAAAGAACAGAGAGAAGGAACAGGAGGCAGAGAGAACAGTGTGACCGGGCCGGATGAATTACTGCGAGAAGAAAAGAAACTGAGAGGAAAAGATGCATTATAAAGAATGATTTAAAGATCAACTTTTAAGTTGTTTGGTCTCTTTTGCTGTTTGGCTGAAGTTGGATGGAGACTTGGTTTTATGATGTGTAGGTTTGGATTTATGCTAGTGAGCATGCAGTAAACTATATTTGGAGGGGGTCAGGCAATGTGTGTATGCATTTAAAGAATGCTAACGTATCCATGACACACATACATGCACTTTGCCCTCGCACCTGTAACATTGTAACCTTAGCGGACTGTGTGTGTGTGTGTGTGTGCGTGCGTGCGTGCGTGCGTGCGTGCGTGTGCGCGCACACACCTAAACTTGGTTAGCAGCAAGGTTTTGACTTCTTGCCTTTTCTAACTTGTTGATCCTTTGGGTCTATCCATAGACACATTCAGCATTGCATGCATGTTATGAGTCTAAAGCCTTGTTTACACCAAGCAGTCTGGATCAGTTCAGTTCGTTATGCATCTGCAGAGACCCTGATCTCTGCCTGTATTTTCTTTTTTTTTCTTTTGTGTTTTCTGGGCATCAATGATTCTAAAGAAAATCTCATACCATTCCCAGTTTGTCAAATACCATTAACTGTAAAATAAGTATAGATAATATGAGATCTCCCCAAAAGTGAAGCCAAAACATCTCAATCGCCCCCTGTTGGCTGGCTGCAGTATAGGTCATAAATCCCACCCTCTCCATGCAGATGGGACATGCATCAAACTAAAAACTCAAAATACACTTTGAATACATTTTTCCCCAAAGATGGTTTCTGTCATTTTAGGCAGTCCTTATCATGCTGATGTGTGCTGAAGTGTTCATTTTCCTGATGAGTTTGGTCCTAATTAAAGCTGAAGTGCGGAACTTCTGTTTCCCCCTTTTGGCCCTTAGCATAATTACAAAAACACGGTCGCACGCATATGACATATACTTTTAGGTGAGTTTGCTCCCATCCCCTCATCTCACCCGACCCGGGAATGCTCTCTTCAAATATTCACCACAGACACCCATTAAAAACCTTTGGTATAATGCAAAATCCAAACAGAGTGGTCTGTCAGTGAGAGGCTTAATTAGCATTGTGTGAACTTGTTTTGCAAGTGCTTGAATATAAAAGACATTCATTTGTATGTTAAAGTCCCGCACTGTTGCATCCTCCTCGCAATTGAGTTAGGCAGGTGCATGGGCGGGAACTCACAGCTCCACTGACTGATCACTACAGCGCAGACTCTGGCTCTACCTGACATCACCAGTGCAAGATGGCAGCCCTTCTATGCAGGATATTGTGGCTTTGTTTTTGTACTGTAGGAGGAAGTAGAGACGCGTCGTCCATCTTTCTAAATGTCATTGTCGAATACTGACGCTTTGGGTTGGTGGCTCACCAACCCAAATCGTCGACATTCAATGACCCGAAAGTAATAACAATCAGCTATCTTTCTGGCTTATTACACTGTGTTTACAAACAGCAACAGACAAATCCTGCACAGTATGCCTTTAAGTTTGTACCGTAAATATGAAACTGGAGCTAGCAGTTTGTTAGTTTAGCTCAAAAACTGGACATAGTGGGAAGCAGCCTGAAAGGTAACAAAATCTGCACCTCTAAAGCTTCCTTACATGATAGTTGTTTAATGCATACAAACACAAAGTATGAAATAATGATAATTTAATAATTTGGGGTTTTAAGAGGGTGGTATGGGCAGTGACCTCCTGGAGTCTTGTTGTCACTGTGAATTTGCCAGGCAAGCAGTGCAAACTTGACTTTTATTTCCTAAAATGTCAAACTAAAAGGAGCCAGAGACTAAAAGTAGATAAAACACATCTTTCCCTATATACTTCTTGCTGGCTCTAGTCACTTGTATAGTGACGTAATAGTGTAGTCAGATACCAGCAGATGTTTAGGGTGTTTAAAACAAATCATTACTGAGGAAACACAAATCAATAAGATCATCTATGAAAGAAACATCTATTGAAAAAAAACAGGATTCAATAGTGATACAAAATATTGATTAATGTCATTTAGTTTACATGACTAGAATCCTGCAGCAGCTTTTTCTCAGTTAGGAATTCCTCAGGTGCCCCCCATGTAATAGTAATAATGAGACACTGGTGCCAAATGAAATGTTACTATTACCAATAACCAATTTGTCTGAATGTGGCTCAGACCTGCATGGCAAAGCTATTGTCTTCTATTGCTTATTTTGACTTCAGATTGCCAAAATGACTAAATTTATTTTCATTCGGTTAAAGTGCAGTAGGATCACTCAATTTATATCCACTTAATATTCAAAGGCAGAGCAAATTGTTCATGAACTTACATCTTCAGCTGCAGTCTGAGCAAATCTATTGTTGGCTTTCTGAAATAAGGGCGTACGAGATGCATATCATCATAACAGAGCAATCTACTGAGAGAAACAAGCAATCTGATATGAACACATATACCCACACACATGCACACATGTAGACCCAGTCACGCACATATGTGCACACAATTATGCACACATGTACCCAACAGCCCTGCATGCACGCACGCACACACACACACACACACACAACCACCCACACACACCCTTGGAAGAAGACACTCACACTTCGCCCCCATAGAGTACATGTCAGTCCATCTGGGATCATTAGCACTATGTTAATGAATATAGGGCTGGGGCATGTGGAGAGGAGAGAGAGAAGGAGAGATAGTGGAAGAGAGGGAGACAGAGAGAGAGATACTGGAAGAGAGGGAGAGAGAGAGAGGACAGAAGGTGGGAGGATGGAGGAGGATAGGATAATGGATTCTCTCCTCACAAATGCACTGCCCGAGGTAGTACTTGGAGTGGGGGGGGGGGGGCATGGATAAGAAAAAATTGAAAGTGAAGGGAGGTGGGGAGGCAGCAAGAACAAAATCGGACCACACCAAGATGGGAGGAAGTAGGAACTGAAAAGGAGCAATAGAGCGTAAAAGAGAGTAAAGGGGAGACGCTGAAGAGCTCGCCACTGTGAAAGTGAAACAAGAAAGTAAAGTAATCAGGGAGAGCTGTACCCACTACGTTCTGGCCATGGACTGATGAGGGCTCTGTTGAAATAACTGAACAGATGAACAGAAGAAAGGGAAGGAAGGGAAGACAGCAGAGACAACAGATGAGCCGAGAGAACAGGCAGGGAGACAGACAAGGAGATACAGTATAATAAATGATGGCAGAGGCAATGCAAGCTAACTAGCATGGTTAAATATTTCACTGGGGTTTGTTTGTGCTTTTGTGTGCTGGTGTGTGCATAGGGAGTGAGTCCCTGGGAGACAGAAAGGAGGACAGAGCGGCAGGGACGAGTGAAGTGTGCCTGTTGACTGGGCGAGTTAATGATTCCTGTGGTCTGAGTAGTGAGACAGTATCCAGGAGGGAGTGAGGAGGCTCATTTACCCCCTACTAACACACACATGCAACATTGTTTTAGTTTGTTCGTATATGCATGATGTCATGTGGCTTGCTCTCATACCCCGTTAGCTTGCGGGGTAGCACGTTTGGAAGCAGCTCAGCCTCCATGAAGACTTTCTAGAAGATGCTCGGAGCAGATATGCCACCTTATTACATGTTTGTCATTGCAAGAATCACTACTTGGCCCCCTACCGGGCTAAATCTACACACATGGAGCGCTATTAAGCAGAAGTGTGCCTCCCTGCTTTTGAATTGAGGACCACCTGTATGCAGATGAATGGGGGCTGGGAGACATGCCTTTGTGGCGCCAGAGAATGAGCAGCTTGTGGAAGTGTGCCGCTATAAGCCAGAGGGCCAAGGGCCCGCAGGAGGCTGGGGATAAAGGGACAGAGGGCAGCAGGGTGACAAGCTGTCCATGTGTAGATGAAACAATGCCAAGTGTTAACAAGCCTAAGCTAGCAGTAATGACAGAGGTTGGGTGAACAAAAGGCAACTATTTGAAATGCATTCTGTGATCAACTACAGTCAATACGGAGCATATTAAAGTGATTTAGCCCCTTTAAGCCCCTTTAGACCCTTTTCATTGTATCACAATGTTGATCTTCCCTATGACCTTTTTTTTTTTTCCATCGCCAGCTAAAGTTATTCTCTATGGGAGAGGACAGTAAAAGCACAAATGGCACATCAGCAGCTGAGGCTCAAGGGCATGACGAGTGATGACGACCAGGACAAAAAAAAGAGGCAGAAATGTGATCAACAGGATAACATCCTGCTTTGTCTAATAGAGAGAGCAGCAGGGATCAGAGCGCTCCTACCCATCGTTAAGCTCCAATAAAAACTTGTGCAAGCACATGCCTGTTGTTTGTTCGTCTTCATGCACTCCCCTGAACAGCTAGCAAGCAGTCTCTCTCTCCCGTCCCTGTTTGGTTCATGCTCAAGTGTTTCCACGTGTCTTTTATCTGTAACACCACACTTCTCAAAGTTTCACTCCGTGTCATTTTTGTCTATTCTCTCCTCTCTATTAAACACTCCCACCTCATCTTTCTGTGTCTGCGTCAGAAAACCCCTCCAAATCTTGACAGAGATCCCTGACCAGCTCTGATCCCTGCCCAAGGCCTAAAGGATAAGAGTGAAGGGGAAGAAACGGAAGAGAGAAGCAAGACTGAAAATTTAATAGGGTGAGGGGTCTTTTCTTAAAAACAAATAGCTGTCTGCCATATATCCTTAACCCCTTTTATCGAAACATTTATTCTAGCTGGGCTGATACTTTTCTCCTTCCTTCTGACACCATCAGTTGTTTTATATATCTCTATTCACTCCCCAAAACTCTTCTACATGTTCCCCTCCAATAAAAATTGCATTTGCTACAGTCTACAGGGAAAAACCAGGCATTGTCAGGTACGGATATCTCCACACGCTTTATAAGATAAGATAAGATATTCCTTTATATGTTTTCTTCAATTTAATTGCGCTAGTTATGTAATTGTGGGATTCCCATAGCATGTTGAACAACTTGTGGCAGATACTGTGATGCCTGGAGACAAGTTCCTAGAAAATAAACAAGCCCTATTTCTGTTTGTTGGAAGGTTTGTCTGGCTGTCAGGTCTTCCCCCGACATCCTTTAATCCACTTTTGGAACTGTCGAGCTTTCCATCGTCTCAAACTCTTTTTTTCTGAGTTTCTTTTTTAAGCCATCAAGTTTTCTCTGCATTACTGTCATTCGCAGAAGCCCCGGTCTTCCCTCGCTCTGTGTTTATCTGCGTGTGCCTGTATGGACTGTGGGAGGATTAAGTCTCACTCTGGGAGTCATCCCTAGTTTCTACTAGCTGCAACACTAAGTCACAAGAGCCTGCAGAGAAGACTTGAATGTTTGCTCGCACACGTGTTTCTCTATGTGTGTACATATATGTGTGATGGGAGATGCCGGCCAACTTGGCTTCAGCGGCAGAGAGGGAGTGTATCTGTGGGTTGTGAATTTCTAAATTTGTGTTTCTGCCTTGCCACACGGTTGGTTCTATGTGAGATGATAAACGCCTCATGAGGAGATCCCATGTTTGCAACGAGGGACACTGATAATCACTCACTAGTGTTGTGTATGAGCGCGAACTGGAGGTTCCTGTTCCTGGTAGTGTGAAGCCCGTGAATCACTGTCTAGATTTGCTGGAACAGTATTTGCATTTCAGGCATTATAGGAAAAATCAATACATACTTTTAAAGCAGTTCGTAATGTGGGTCAAGCTAAGTGAAAGAAGTCGGGCATTATAGAGGCTTGTATATGTGAAATTATTCAGAGATTTTGTGCAAGAAGAATTCATAAAGAACTGGAATTTTTAATTGTGATGTCATTATTTGTTAAAGTGACTTCCTGCACCCATTATTCTTTATCAATCATACAATTCCTCACCCGTCTTCCTCCTCCATCTTACCTCAGTTTCTGGAAGACATTATGGAATGGAAAAGCACCCTTAGTCATGATTAAACTCCCAATGCCTGCAGGATCTACAGTTAGTGTGTGTGTGTGTGTTTGTGTGTGTGTGTGTGTGTGTGTGTTTATGATCCTGTCAGAGTGCCAGGACGTGTGTGTGCTTGCCGAGCCAAGCCTTAGGACAGTCAGACACTCACACACACACACACACACAGAGAGAGAGAGAGCGCATACACACAATGCCCCCTCCTGTTTCCCTGCAGCCATGGGGTTCTGAACCAGCTAACCCAGGCTGGGCTCCTTCCATGCCCAAAGGGAAGCCCTTGCTGGGGCCACAATCCCTCTGACACCCGACGGTCGGGACTTTATCCACATCTGTGAGGTTGTTTTCTGAAGTCACCTGTCTGGGGAACGCGGCTAAGCGGAGACCACTAGATTAGACTTACTGATAAGACGGTAATAAGTCTTTATTATCTGACAGAACGCAATCATCAGCATGCCTAGACGACAACAGCCTGTACGAACGTAGGCCTGCACCATTCTGCAGAGGGTTCTCAAATGATTAAAGAACAAGCAGTGGGACAACCAGTGCCAACATCTCTTCAGTATACTATATTTTAAACTAATATGTTTTGGCAGCATTGGTGCAGAAACCTATTTACAGCTCAGTTTCAAAGCCCTCGACAATAAACAATGCAAAACAAGTTGACAAACTGCATAACAATGCAGAATAACCACTCAACACAATGCAATGAGTTGCAACATACAGCACATCACAAAACAATGCAGCACAGCACAACCCATTACAGTGTTACAACACAACAACATAAAAATCAATTCCAACAACAGAAACAAACATTACACAATGATGTATGTAGGAAGTCACTGAAATTATTACATTGTGGTAGAAAGTACAAAGTACATTTATTCAAGTGCTATGTTGAGATACTTGTACATTACTTGAGTATTTCCATTTTATGCTACTTTATGCTTCTAGTCCACTAAATTTCAAAAGGAAATATTTTACTTTTTTACCAAACTACAACATCAAAGTTACTTTTCAGATTAAGAGTTTACATTAAAAAAAGATAATCATTTTATAGAATGACACAGTATTATAGTTAATATAGTAATAGATAGTATATATATATATATATATCTACCTCAACCAACTACAACATTAAGTTCTGCTAAAGCAGCAATAATTATGATCCAATAATAACATATTATAACACTGACAGGGGACATTCTTCATAATAATTCTTAACAATAACACTTTAGGAAAATCTGTATGTATGTTTTTGAGTGCATGACTTTTAATTGTAATAGATTATTTTTATAATGTGATTTTTTTTAATGTACTTAATTTATGGTACATATTCAATTATATTATCTTAATTGAATTTATTTATTGTAACATCTGACAAAAACTGTTTACAGCTGACTTGACTTGATTTTATTTAACTTTTAATTGTCCTGTGGAGATATGTGTTTCACTGCTTTTGTCTTTTTCACTTTGTGTTGTTTATAATTTTCTTATTTCAGCACTCGAATATTCCAAAAATTCTTATTCTTTTATTTGTTTTTTATGCTTCTTTCGATGTTATTACGGTCCTGGCAGTTGTTTTTGTGTTTTTCTGGTTTAAAGTGCGGGCAGCTGGAGGGAGAATCTCCAGTGGCTGCGGTGGGCGGGTCATTCAGATTACCTTACCCCTATTGGTTGATGGCACATCGAGGGGTGGAGCACTCCTGGACAAAACAGACAAGTAGCGCCTCTGTGAACCAGTCAGGAGTTGCAACAGTGTTCGGTGATCAGTAACTTTAAACTTTTAAAGAATACCCACGGTTGGTTTCCGTGCGCGTATTTACGCACTTAAAGCTTCGATAACAGACGCATCTTTAAATTATCGCTTTCTAATTGAACTTGGTACGCTTCCTGTTGAGAAGAGGAGCTATGGATTTGGTGTGTCTAGTGTGTATGACGCTGAGCATCGCTGCTTGGTTCACCTCAGCGGAGAGACACAGCGTCTACTGGAACAGCTCGAACCCAGAGTAAGTGCAGATCTGCGCGGTGAAGTGCGTGCGTGTTTGTTTGTGTGTGTGTGTGTGTGTGCCTGCAGTCAGTTTCTACCTGTAAAGGATCAATCACTCACTGCTCTGTTCGTGTGTATTTAATGTTGTAGGCTACGTTCTTGAAATTCCATAGTATACTCCTTGCTCCCTGTGTCATTAAGGGCCCCGACGCTGCTCACGCTCTTAAATCGGCTACAACTAAGCTTGCTGTTGTTTTCATTCATGTGACAAATAAAAGCTTCGTGTGACATCTAAAGTCATGCATGTGTGGCTCACCTTTAAACGCGCTTTAAACAGGATTGGCGATCAGTCGAACTAGACTACACAGCAACAGCGGGGTGTAAAAGCAGAAGATTGTGACAGATTGTGTGGACAGATTCACCACTATATTTAACCGCAACACATAGACACAGACATACTCTAATAGTAGAAAATAGACTGACAAGTACGAACTTGGCCAGTGACGCTGTCTGGAGGGTCTGCACCTGTGTGTGTGTGTGTGTGTGTGTGTGTGTGTGTGTGTGTGTGTGTGTGTGTGTGTGTGTGTGTGTGTG
>JBBPCS010000855.1:14410624-14425217 GCA_037974645.1 Hollardia meadi
GTGTGTGTGTGTGTGTGTGTGTGTGTGTGTGTGTGTGTGTGTGTGTGTGTGTGTGTGTGTGTGTGTGTGTGGAAACATCCACAAACATCTTCGGTGCTGACTCAGATGGCAGTGTGTGAGACCCTGAACTCTAACCCCTTGACCCAGCTGCCAGTTTGAAACACTCCTCAGAGAGATGGTGAAAGACAGAGTTCCTACGTCAGTTGTTTGACCAAAACCAGTGAGAGCTGAGGGTACAAATGGCATGGAGGGCAGCGGCATTGTTGAGGAGAAGGGGGGGTGGGGGGTAGAGAAGAGGTGGCAGAGCAGTGCAAGGACAATGGCAAGACTTCAAAGCTTAAGTGTGGTAGGGCAAGTGTTGGAGAACTCACTTACTGTCATAACTACCGGTGCTATGGCTATATTACTATTTTATACCCTTATAACACACACACTCACTCACAAACACACACCCCTTTCCCAGTGACGCAAAAGCTAGAGTAGCTCCGTAGTGAGAAATGACCTTTTTGTGGCAGAGAGGAAGAACGACTACAGCCACCTTCAACCCTTGCTGTTTACCCAGACCTCAGTCACATGCAAGAAAACACACACACACACACTTACACACACACAGACACACACACTCAAACACACAAGAGGCTTCGGTAGGCCTTGATAAACAGATGTGCTCATGAGCCTAGGGCATGAGACGCCCTGAATAAGGGTCTTCAGAGAATCCCTCTCCCATGAAAACACGCGCACACACGCGCTCACACGCGCACACACACACACACACACACAGACACAGACAAATCGTCACACAGGAAGATGAAGCTGTGTTGAAAGTAGGTCTGCAACAACTCAAACACCTGGTTCTCCCTCTCACATGCAACCTAACTATCACTTTAATGTGACTGTCACTCTCCCGAGAACTGTCAGTCGGAGGGTGACGGGAGATTCTCCAGAGAGTGGAGAGCTTTGATGAGTGAAGCGTTAAGTAGAGAGAGTAAGGAGGATGGAGGGAGAAGACCAGAGAAATGTTTTGCACTGTAAAACTTTGGCCCGGTTCAACGGCCATCTATGGACTATAGTTTTCCTGGGTCCTTGACTTGTGGTCACATAAAGATAACACAATCCAGAGGCGGGAAAAAAGACTAATTCAAGCATAAAAAAATCTGGACAACTTAAATGCAACTTTGAAACCACTAAAAACAAACTCACAGTCATATGAGCACGCATTTGATGCACATCCACACCAGTCAGGGTAGTGAAAGCTCCACAAGGGGTAAGGTACAGGGGTTGAAGGGGCCCTGTAGCCAAAGGGTATAATTACATCCCATTCATTCCTCCTCCCCTCCTTTTCTAGAGGACATGTTGGCCCCAGACCCCTAACAGCTTTTAATTAGCCAGACCATTGGAGGAGAGGAGGAGGAGGGGGGTGAATGAGGACGTGAAGAGAAGGATAAAGGGACAATTTTCTTAAAAGCATGAATGAAATTAGCAACAGAATCTGTTTTGTTGGCTTTTGACAAGCCTGTGTATTCACGCGGAGGTCAGTCAGGCCACTAACAAGGACACAGTGAGGGGGAAAAATGTATTCCACACAATTTAAACTTTACTTAAGAGGAAGCAGCTAGAGTTCTACAAGTGTCTTGTTTCCTTAATCTCTGCTATTACTGATCAGACTCAAAGAAAACAGAGGGGGGGGGGGGGGTTGAGAGTAGAGACAATTTAGCCAATTAGGCGGCTAAAGGCTGTGTCTATTTTCCTAACGATTGTCCTTGCAAAAAAACACACATGAACAAAGGCGTGAACATCTGCACGAGAGTGTACACACTTTCAAAGAATCTTTTTTCGGAGAGAGAGCCGTGTTTACAAGTGGAGGGAGGTGATCATCCTGTTAGCCCTGGATAACAAGTGTAGAGCTGTGCTCAGCTAACAAAGCATGTTTTGACAGGTAGGTTAGCGCTAACTGATACACGCACACAGAGGCAGGAAGGAGGGGTTAGAGGCCCATGTTTGGAGCCAGTGTGTCTGTGACTTGGCCAGGGGGTCCTAACAGGGGCTACAACAACAGGAGAGGGGGGAGTCAGAGCCACCACATCCCACACTTTGATGTCCCACACACAGGAGCTGTTTTCCTGTCACTCTCACTCCCTACAACATGTCAGACACAGGCAGTCATTCAGTTTAAGCACAGATTGAATTTGAGGATTAGAGCCTGTAACCACTGAGGATGTGATCTGTAATTTGCAGCCTTTCTTCACTTGCTGACTTTTGGCTGATCTCACATCAGCGGCAGCATGCCAGCCAGCCGCACGTCACATGTTGCAGCGTAATAGCATGGCCTCACGCGTTGTGTTTACTTTCAAGGAAAGAAAAAATTACTTGAAATTGAAAGTGACAACAGGTGAGAGTTTGTTCTTTTCTCTTTTTTTTTTTACCTTTGCCCTCAACAAACTTGTTCCTTCATTGAGCTGTAGCTACTAATTAACAATAAGTAAAAAAAAAAAACAACTCCATGAAAACTGCTTTTGTGTTTTGACTAAATATATCACCGCCTCAAATGTGCAGTGGGGCTGTGCAAGTTTTCACCATTCCCCTTTACTTCATTAGGACACAGGGGGGAAGTGAGCAAAGAGCCGGGAAGGAGGCTTAAAAAGAGCCATAAAACTAAATGAAGGGTGAAGATGAAAAGAGAGAAAAGAGAGCAACAGTCTGACTGTCTCCACCCTCTCTGTCTCTGTCTTAAATCAGAGACAGAGATGGAGACAGCAAATAAGTGTGAGGGGCTTCAACACATTCACAAACATCCAGAAAAAACAGGAAAACGGAAAGAGTCGCATGACAGGAGAGGTGTGTGTACGAGTGGGATGGTGGTAAGGCTTTATGAGATTATAGGTGTGTCTTTTTTGTTTTTTTTGTCCAAGTTAACAAGTCCGGCCTGATCAGGCTCTTTCTAATTCTGTCCCAGTGAAGGGTTTGCACAAGTCGCACGAGTACACGGAAACAATTCAACACGAACATCCCCGCATAGCACCTGAACTCCACCCGAGTAGTCTGTTAATATATTTGTGTGAGTAAGTCTGTTTTCTGTTGCTGTGCGTGTCTGTGTGTGATTAGTCCTCCTTGTTATTCTTAACACATGTGCTTGTATGAGCCAAGCTGTCAGGGTGTGTGTCTGTTATTCATGTTGGCATTAATCGTCTGTTATTTAAATAAATAAAACGTGGATGCTGTGTGATGACGTTTGTCAGTAACCTCCTCCTTCTTTCTGTCTCCCTGCAGCTTCTTGTGGGATGAGTACATGGTGGAAGTGCGTATCAATGACTATCTGGACATCATCTGCCCCCACTACACCCACGGTGAGGTGTCATCGCATGCAGCTGAACGCTACGTGCTGTACATGGTGGAGAGGGAAGACTACGAGGTCTGTAAACCTCACTCCTTCGACCAGCTCCGTTGGGAGTGCTCGCGGCCTTTCGCTCCCCACGCTCCCGAGAAATTCTCTGAGAAATTCCAGCGTTTTACTCCCTTCACGCTGGGAAAGGAGTTCAGACAGGGAGAGAGCTATTATTATATCTGTAAGTGTCAATAACAGCACAGGTATTTTTTTGTCAACTTTTCATCCTGTTTCTTGTATTAAACATTTTCCTCCTTTCTGACTTTCCGCAGCAAAGCCAATGCATCACCATGGCCAGGATTGCCTAAGGCTGAGAGTCGATGTTGTCGGGCATAAAGGCTCTGGAAACCCATCAGCCCATCTAGATAAATCCAAGGCGGACAATACAGGAAAAAGCATGGATGGAGGAAAAGGGATGTTTCCTGCCGCTGGAGGAGTTCATAACCCCTCTAACCGGCTCCCAGCAGGTGAGGAATCTTCTTTAAAAATACCACACGAGATAGTCAGAGCAGTCTCATGTCTGAGAGGAGCTCAGCTGGGTGTGTTTAGCATGAAGAAATTATGAAATCCAATACTGACTCCCCTTTCTCTCCCCAGATGACCCTGCTGTGATGGAGCCAAATGTTCAGAGGAGTATCGGAAGTTCAGGAGCACAGCTGGTCTCCTTTCCACTCTTCCTTACCATGATCCCTGTTTTATTAGCTTTGATGCTACACTGAGGCTGACCGCCATAACAGAGACAATGCTAATCCAATGCTGGTCATTGGGACCGTGAACAATCAAAAAGAGATTTTTTTTTTTTTTTATACAGATTGTTTTATACGAGCATGGACAGTGCTGTCAGTGTGTGTTTGTGTGTTTTGTTTTGCGTGAATGTGGAACGTTGATCATTCCAAAGAAGAGGACTCGAAGATCTTCTTTTTTTTTTAAAAACAACTTTATAATAAGGATGGAAATTCTCATTTTTGAACATTAACCGTGCACACTTTTTTCAGTTGCAATGAACATAACCGCGAGCTAAATGATCAAAATACTTGGATGGATTACTATCAAATTGAAAATGACTAGAGGATAACATTGTCTTCATGATCCTGTGTGTTAACATTTTCATTCTGTTGGTACAGATTTGCATTTTACAACTCCTCATCTCCAACTGTTGATGTCATTTTTCTTCCTCTACATGTAGAGAAATTATTAATGCTGTGTCTTGGAAGTGTTGTTGGCTACTGCCAAAGTATACGTTATGTAGGATTTTTGTCATGTTGTTGTGTTGTAGCACTCGGCTCCCTCTCTGTTTAAGTCCACCAATGCACCACTGTGACATTCACAATGATACAAAGGCTGACACAAGTGCTGCGGTTTCTGAAAGTATATGACATCAACTTCTTTTTGGGCTCATCAGCCTTTAAAGCGATGCCTAGTTTTGCTCATGCAGACTAAACATTAAATAAATATATTTTTTTCACTTTATTTATGTTTTTTTTACAGTCAATAATGTATTTCTGAAGAAATGCTTGAGAATTCTTTTGGATCCTATAAATATCTATTTTTATTTTTTGTGTCATAAGTCTTTGCTACTCCATTGCATGTTCTGATAAGGTTGAGAGCCACTGATCAAACAAAACCGATCCACTAATATTAACAGGGGTTTTAGGGAGCTGAGCTTTTTCATACGGAAATGCATTGCATTCGCCAAAGAAAAAATCTCGTAAATATTAGATCAGGATCTCGTAATTACGAGATCTTTTCTCTTTTCTCTTAAAGATCTCTGATATTGGATATCTAATTTTTGTTTCTTTGGTGAATGCAATGCGCTTCTCTGTTTTCAGTACTTATGGTTATTAACTCATTTTTTTTACTGTCTTGACAGTATCATGGTACACTGGCTGATGAGCAGATGTGATCCCATTCACACATTGTTAAACCCCAAACTG
Organism: Hollardia meadi; assembly: GCA_037974645.1. NCBI lineage: Eukaryota > Metazoa > Chordata > Actinopteri > Tetraodontiformes > Triacanthodidae > Hollardia > Hollardia meadi. Next base: position 14,415,941 of record JBBPCS010000855.1, read on the forward strand.
AAGGGACTTCCCACAATATATTTACAGTTGTTTCCTTGTTAAATATGCTTGTGTTATTTTGTAAATGTTTGTGCATATTTGTATATAGAGAAAACTATAAGAAACTGTTTTAAGATGTGAAATTAAAAAAAAAAGTGATGTAGTAAGACTCTTTGTCTGGTCTTTATCAGCTTTAGTGAAATGTACAACACTGTCTCCAAAACAGTTGGAACACATGAGTAAAACAATAATTTAAACAGAATGTGATCATTTGTGATAATTAATCATTTTTGACATGTACTCAATTGAAAACAGTCCAAAGACAATATGTTTGTTTTACCTCGTGAACTGCATGCCAGCAACACATTTCAAACAAGTTGGGACAAGGGCAAAAAACTAAATTGGGAAAGTTTGGAATTCTCAAAAAAAAAACACCTGTTTGGACCTTTCCACAGGTAAACATGTTTATTGGTTACAGGTGATAGTATGATGATCAGGTAAGAAAGGGGCTTCCTTTAAAGGCTCAGTTCACAAGCCATAATGGGGCGAGGAACAACACTTTGTGAAACACATGACTGTATAAATTACTACAGGGACTTGGGAACACTTAGTTAAACTGTTGCCCGTAAGCACAGTTAGTTTGCAAATGATTGCATTCTGTTTTTATTTACATTTTACACGGCATCCCGACTTCTTGCACTATACCCTGTTTTGAATATTGAAATCCAACTGACGTCATTGAGATTTTGATGGATGACGCAATGTTTTTGCAAAGCTGTCCATCTCCAGTCCGATCAAATCTCTCCAGCAGGCTCTACATTTCCACCCCCAGGTTTTTCCCATCCTCTGTTTCGGATCCCCCTCTTCTCTGCCCTCTCCGTCTTTCATCCCTGGTGACATTTCTTGCTCTTGCTTGGATTTCACAGTTTGAAAAGCAAACACAAGGAACCGAGAGGGGGACGATGAAGGAGCAAGAGAACAGGATAGTGCAGCAAGAGAGGCCCACGAGCAAACTGACAACTGGGTGTGAAGGTGTCACTCTCGCCTCCGCACTCACACTCTTTCACTCTTTTTTTTTTGCCACTTCTCTTACTGCTCTGTACATCCTCTTTGGAGGAAAAGTTGAACATCTGTCTACACAGTGGCATGTCAAAAGTCACCATACCTTGTAAAATCATGACATATACATTCAAAACCAGAACATAAAACTGAGTTGTTTGTTTTTCCATGATCACGTCATACTTTAAATTCACTGCAGATGATCACACGGTCTCAAAAATCTTGTTGCAATGTGGCACCCATGTATCTGCATAGTTCTGTGTAGTAGGTTAATGCAGGAGAGCCTCCCAGTGTGTCTGAATACACCAGTATTCTTGGTAAACTTTCAGCTAAAAATGATGTCATACAGAAATCTGCAAGCACTGATGAAATGCAACTATAAAATGTACAATGAATAATCTATAAAAGCTGCAATTGCAGGTGATGAAAAAGTATCCAAATCTTTTACACGGGTATATTTACTTTGATTTTCTAGTACTAAAAACAAATATTAGCACTCAGATATCCAAAAGTACACATTGTGAAATATGGTATTCATTAGTGTTAAATGATTGATGCATGTGGTACATCTACATGCATCACAAATGAAAATACACCAAATGGAGATAATGAAACAACAAACATTCCTAAAATTGGAAATTTGTACAACACAGAATGAAATTTCCCAGAAATTCTCCAGTTTATGAGGATTTTAAGGCTTTGGAGGATGTCAGCTCTTACACAGGAGTATAAATTCTCTGGAACGCTGCAATATTCTCATGATTCTATGTTAATAATGTATTTAAACTCTGCAACATTGCAACTACAGCCATCAAATAGATGCAGAGTAAAAAGCATGATATTCACCACTGAACTGCAGTGAAGTAAAAGTTTACAACAAAATAGTAAGTTTAATCTCTGAGAATTGATATTTGTACTCTGTTACAGTGACTGAAATAAGTGAATACTTTTGAAATAAATATTTGAATATTTCAAATGTCTGGAAATATAGACAATTCAATATTAGGTTACATTTCAAATATGTTTGAAAAGACAAATGACATGTAAATCCGCAACATTTAAAGGAACCGGAGGAGCTTTTTCATTGTTCAGCATCTTTGTAGAGGTGACATTAAAGATAATTACATTAAAAAAAAAGAATGTCAAACAGATGCAAACTTTAAAAAAGAAGCTAGAACTAAAAGAAAATGAAGGAGAAGGGAGAAAATTATACATCAAAGACTGCTGTTAAAGGTCAACTTTGAGAGATTTTAGAGTTTGTGCAAAGAGCTTCAGAGAGACGAGGCTGCACTGCCTGAAAGGCTCATCCACCCGTCCTGACAGCTGGACAGAGGAGGCAATGATGGTCCATGATGGTTGGGGAGGTAAGCGAGGTAAGAAGCTAGCAAAGATAGAGTTTAAGAGGACTTTTTAGGTGGTTAGCATTCAATTCACCTGAACTTTGCTCAATGACAACGCAGCAGTAGTTTAACACCCTGTAATCTCACTCTCTAGTTGAAAAATGATACATATTGAATGAAATAAATCAAGTTACACAGGTGCTTCCCAGTGGAGTAGGTTTTAACTGCCATTTTAAACAATAAAATTATTGCATTTGGTATTTTTTAAAACCCACAAAAAAAAAAACTCCCATGAAAGTAATGCATGCATGCACACATCACATGCTAACATATAAAACAATAAACTAAAATTTACTTCTTTTTTTTTTTTTAATAGCCTATTTTGAAACGCTCAAATATGCCTGAATGTAAGAACCTCTGAAGTTTGGAATGAAAAAAGTTTAGTTTAACTTATTTTAACTCCCACTATGGACGCTGCCCTGGTGCAGCGCCCGTCATGGGTCTGACACACCTCCATCCATCACACCTCTCTGGACCGTCAAGAGTCTTTCAACGTGATGACGTAACGCGCGTCGTCTGCCATCGTTTCACCACCCTATTGGACCAAATCCACCCCACCTGTTTTCATCGCGCAGCCAATCAGAGCGCAGAAACAGTGTGTACGCTGACTGCAAACACGGAAACAGTGAGAGAAAAAGACGTCAGTGTAGTTAATTTCAGCCTTTAGTTTTGCACGGTAAAACACATAACCGCGTCGTGTTTTAGTGTTTTTTTTCTCCCTTTCTATGGAGCTGTTGCAGCTCCTGTCATGGGCCTGCATCGTGTTTACAGTCGGGATGTTCTCGACTGGACTGTAAGTTGAATTGCTCATTAGTGTTTCTCTGTTAGGCGGATTTTATGAACTAGTTCCGCGTGCTGGTCTGAACCATTGACTGTATATAGAACGGGTCTGAACTGACGTCAGACAGGGACAGTAACTTCTGAAGGAATGCGCTAATATCACGTATGACCCCAGACTGATGAGATCATATTTGTGCGCAAATTATGTGACATGCACTCTGTTTGTGTGTGTATGTTTACAGGTCCGACTTGAAGAAGATGCGAGAATCCAAAAGTGCAGACAATATCCAGTTTCTCCCTTTCCTCACAACGTGTCTTAAGTGAGTGTGTGTGTTTGTGTGTGTGTGTGTGTGTGTGTGTGTGTGTGTGTGTGTGTGTGTGTGTCTGGTCAGCACATCTGATGCTTGTCTTGTTTCCACAGTAACCTGGGCTGGTTATATTATGGGATTCTGAAAAGCGATCAGACAATCCTCCTGGTCAACATTATTGGAGCTCTACTCCAGATCCTGTACATCATCGTGTACTTTCACTACACAAAACAAAAGGTCAGCTTGTACTTTATACAACCCAACTTTATCTGAGTGCATCGTGTGTGTGCCTGTCGCCCAGCATCTGTTTGTGTATGTGTGTGTTTCAGAGGCTGGTGATGTCCCAGACTTTAACGGCAGGGATGGTCCTGACCTGCGGTTGGCTCTACTTCACAATGTTTCTTCCCGAGGGAGACACTCGGCTCAGCCAGCTCGGCTTCACCTGCAGTGTGGTCACCGTCAGCATGTACCTATCCCCTCTCTCCACCCTGGTACAGCTCCCATGCATTACAGACAAACACAACATCCACACAGCATATACAAAGAAGTCTAAAAATAGCAAGCACGGGATTGATTTTAACATAATTGTTGTAGGAGTTATTATTTATCACGCTATAATTCTGTCGAAATGATTAATAATGATAATTCATGATAAGAAGTCATGACTGCTTCTCCGCCCATTAAAACCCACAAAAAGAGTCGCATGACAGCTGGTTGCGTTCTAAGTGCAGCTTTGACATTGTGCAGTCAGTGATCTCTGAAATGTGTTTGTTCATGCTAAAGTTAACATGAGGAAGTATGCACCACAGAGCTGTACAATTAATGTACAGTGAGAAAATGTTTAATTTTTTTAATGATTTGTTAATGCTAGAGTTAACTAACTGTGAAAACGCAGGCTCTCTTAGAGGAAATTCATACTGTGCAGCCTGCAGAGGAAGTGTTTAGGCAGGAGGGAGCGTGTATTTGTAAGCAAGAGTCTGTTGTTAAAGCCGTTTTCTACATGTGTCACAGCTTTTATAAACATCACTATACTAACTGAGTATTTAACTGTTAGCACAGTTGGACTTCTTTTCTAAACATATGCCTCAGTGAACTTGTGTACAGACCACAGACAGCATCTGCGTAGTAACTCACTCAACTCTGCATTTACTAATGGAGGAATAAATCGCCTGTTCTCTCTCTTTCCCTTTGTCTCTTTGACTCATCTTATCTTCTCTCCGTCCACTATCCTGTTTGTCTCCTTGCCTCCATCTGCCTCACAGCTCCGAATGACCCCAAGTCAGTTTCCTGCCTTTCTTTCCTCATCCGTCTCTTCCTGTTATTCTCGGTCTCTGTCTGTTTGTGCCTGGTCACATTCTGTTTTCTCCTTACAGTTTACATGAATTTTATTGTCACTTATCAGCATTATTCCAAAAATACACTAAATCTCAAGCCATCTTCATGAAGACTGTCTTTACTTAAACATCCCATGTGTGCTTGTGGTTTTTAAAGGGGAAACCCTTTTTACTGCAACTTTGGTCCAACTCGTTCAGGTCATTCATGTTTTATCTTTAATATTAACACTGTGCTTAAAAAGAATTGCTGAGATCACATCACAAAGGAAACACTCAGGTTAGACAAACTTAATGTGGAAGAAAAGGGAAAGCTAACAGTGAAATCTCTCCAATTGAAACGTCCATCACAGTTTATACGCCAACTTCTTGGTTAGACTTAGACCTTCCATATCTGACTAAACAGTTTGCTAGTTTACGACTTGTCAGATGATCTGCCCACTGGAGTTTCGTGCTTCCTTGTGTTAGAAATGTTGCTGTGTTCCCAGATCTCTAAGAGCTGGATTATGCTAGAAAACTAGTTGGTACGATGTTTCTTTGCATATGTGAGTAGTTAGTCTTGAAAGCTTTCTGTCAGACAGTTTTCTGCCAGAGAGCCCATAGAGCTTTCTTTCAGAATGTCCTCTCTGACACCAAGACTCTTCTGTCAGAAAGCGTGTATTATTAAAAGTTATGAATCCCTAAAAGCCAGCATGGTGCACAGCCGAGTGGGTCATATCCAGGGCTTTCACCCAGGAGACTGGGGGTTTGTATCCCGTAGCGGGCTCTTCGTTTTTTCTGTTTTTCAGTAATAATTTAATTTTTTTGGTTTTGGTTAAGTTTAGGCACCAAACCTATTGGTTAGGATTAGGCAAGAAAACTACTCTGTTACGTTTAGGAAAACAAAATGGTTTGGGTAAAAAAAACAAAACATCCTTTGACAACATTTAACATGTGTTACAATAACCTTTCTGGAAGAAAGCCTTCAAGAGTAACCTCCCATGTGCTGTCTTCCAACTATGTCAGTCAAAGGTTTTATAGCAAGCCGGCGTTCCGCAATCAAAAGAGGACATACGCAAGTCTAATATTGACTCTCTTTTTAGCTCTGTTTTCATCTTCCCCAACCCCTGAGGGTAGGAGTTTTTTTTTTTTGCTGGAGGCAGGGATGATGAGAATAATGAGAATGAACCAAAACAGTAAAGTTACCAGCTGTTAAACCAAAACAATGAACTGAAAGATGCTAAAATGTTCCATAGAGCAGAGGGGAACTGCAGATGCACTGCATAGTAATTTTGGTCCATTGTGAATATAAAAACTTAATTAATTATTAAAGCATTTGTTGTTGCTTCTTCTCCCATTTTAGGTAGAAATGGTGCGTAGTCGTAATGTGCAGTGCTTGTCCTTCCCTCTGACTGTAGCCACCTTGTTCACTTCGACTTCCTGGGTGCTCTACGGCCTCCAACTGAATGACTGCTATATTGTGGTATGATGGGTGAACACGCACACCTGTAAACACAGCTCTCAACATTGTTTCTTGATTAAAATGAAAGCTATTGCCCACAATGCCTTTTCCTCTTCCTGTTTGTGTTTACTTCAGGTCCCAAACACACCTGGAATCATCACCAGCCTCATCAGATTTTACCTGTTTTGGAAATTTGGATCCGTCAATCAAAGCTCACCCTCCTATAAGCCTGTGCATATATGAGGGTGTTATGAAAACAAAAAGAGACGACAGATGTTTGTTTTTTAAATCTCTGCAGTTTGTTAAACACGTCCTTCAAGTGCCTTCTGTTGGATCATACTTTCCATTAAAGATAAATGGTAATTGCTGATCTACCAACATTTCAGGAGACTCGCTATCCATTCACAATCTGATGTATTGGGTTGAATCTTTCTTACCTCATACTAGCCAAAGAATTTGTGGAGTTGGAGCTGCTGGCTGCTATTTTAATATTTGGTATTCATGCATCGGTATCACCATGCAGATAGAATGTTGAGTCCTATCAGTGGCAGTAAATTATATTTGTCCATAATTGTTTTCTTTATATGCTATGTCTTTGACGCAGAATGTGTATGTTGGCTTATGTACAAAATCAGCTATTGGCTAAACTATACTATATCGCTATTTTTTTATAAGCTTTTGTATGTGGCATTAAATAAGGTGAGAAAATAAATTAACACCATGGGGTTTGTTTACAAGAATGAATGATGTTTATTTTTCTGGTGGCTGTTTGTCATAGGTAATAGAGTCTTGCTTGTCTCCTCATTATCTGTAATAAGGACATCTGTTATGCAAATTAAACAGCTGAGTGTCGGTGCTGATTCACTACACTTCTAAAGGATGTAAGATCTTTAAAGGTGCCATGTAAATACATGCGTGCCTTAAGCGTCTATGACTTTTATTTGCCGATAGCTTGTTCAGTTGCGAACATGAAAGGTTTTTTTACTAACAAAGTTGCACTTGCCCTTTTGTACGAAGGTTTGTGCTCTTGTTTGGACATTTTGTTTTGGACACAGTAATGAGCGTACATGCAGATGTGTGGAGATAAGTGTGTGATTGGGGTGGTTGTGCAAGAAGAGACAAAAGCTTGTTTGATGGTGCAGCAGTGTGAATGAGCTTGTTTGTGTGAGTATGTTGATAGAGAGAGAGGGCAGTGGTGGGAAAGGCCATGCCAGAGGTTCTCATCCCGTGTGTGTGTGTGTGTGTGTGTGTGTTACCCTGGCCTCTCTTCCTGAGCTCAAAGAGCCTGCCCCTGACAGCGAACACACAGACACAACAACACAGTATTGTGTTGGAATTGAGTGTTACGTAGAAACGCTGAGCTGAGTGGACTCAAGGTGGGAGATAAATGAGCCACAGTTGAAAGAGAGAGCAAGAAAGAAAACGTTTGTGGGGACGAGGAAGCAGAAATTATAAACGAGACGGGTGGGAAACGGTAAAACGTTTGGGAAGAGATAGGAAATTTGTTCTATAGTTCTGTTGTTACATGATAAAAGTTAAGCCAAGCTAGCAAGCGACAATGCTAACATTTCTTTTATGTAGCTATGATGTTTTCAAATTTACCATGTTCACACTTGCTAATTAGCATGTAGCACAAAGTAGGCCTCTAGTTTAGGCTGATGTCTTTTAGGTAGTGAAAAGTATTGGACAAAAGTAGCCCAATTTAAAATTTTGACCTGATCATGGTGCTAGATAAAAGGCCAGGGAATTGCCATATGTATAATTCCTCAGTAACAGGGCTACAATACGTTAGCTGGATTCACTAGCAATTGTTTAGCGAACAGCCCATGCTGAATGTATGTGTCGGCTTATGTACGGCTACTATGGACTGCAGCCAACGCCAGACTGACTGCTTCTAAGCTTACAACATGTTCATGCATGGCATTCTGGAAATCTCAGTATCTCTATATCTCTATTTCTATATTGGCTGAACTCCTTCAGTGACAACAAAAACATGTCACCCAGTCCATTACAATACAATTCATCCAGAGGGAGACATTATGCAAATTTCATTGCAATCCATACCACAGTTGTTGACACATTTCCCTCTAAATCACAAATGTAAACCTCACGATGGTGCTGGAGGAAAGGTCAGTGGACAACCAAATACCCAGTAGGATACATCATTTGGGAACCATGAATGTCTGCACATTTTTCTGCCATTCCAACCAGTACATGTTGAGATACAGTATTTCACTGGTTCAGGGAAAACTTTGACCTGCTGTTGGCACAAGAGGAAATGTCAGGGAATCAAATAGGTCAGTAGGATTTATCCTCTGAGGACCAGGACTGTGTACAGAATTTCATGTCAATCCATCAAATGGTGATATTTCAGTCTGGAATATAGTGGTTTAACTACTGACAGACAGACATTGCTATCCAAGTGCTAGTGTGGCTAAAAAATGTGAGTTGGAAATGAGAAAGCAGAAGGGAAAGAAAAAACAAAAATTTGGAACAATAAGGGAATTGTGGAAGGATTTGTCTCAAGAAGAAAAAAAAAGTACAGGATGGTGCAGACGAGTGATTCATCGGGTCTGCTCTTGGGTGTTGTCTTAGAATAGAAATTAGTAATTTGGGTGGAAAAGGAAGGTGGTTGAAAGTTTAGCGGTAAGAAAAATGAACAAAGGGTGGGTTCTGGAGAAGACATGGGAGTACTGGGTGTTGTCCATTCTTGAAAGGAGACAGACATCAATAAGGATCAACTGACAATGCATGGAGTCAGACTGGCCTGACACACCACTCCTTGCAAACTGCGGCTTTATTGTGAAGAGACAACGTGTTAAGATTTAGGCAGGAAATCAAAGCATGGTCGTTGTGTACATGTCTTTGGTGCACAGCCAAATAGTGACAGGGGGTGTATGTTTTGTACTGTGTGTGTGTGTGTGTGTGTGTGTGTGTGTGTGTGTGTGTGTGTGTGTGTGTGTGTGTGTGTGTGTGTGT
>JBBPCS010000855.1:14434121-14448246 GCA_037974645.1 Hollardia meadi
ACTCTACATGTTAAGTGTCATGAGATAACTTTGTTGTGAATTGGCGCTATACAAATAAAATTTGATTTGATTTGATCTTTCCCTGTTTTGTTTCTCTTGTATCTTCCTCTCTCATCTTTCCCATACTGTCAGCAATGCATTTTTTTTTTAAAACGTCAGGATTTTACATGGATACATATACAGACCTATGAACCTGTTTTGCAGCCTCTATTTCTGTGTGACTTCTGTGTAAGAGTGCGTGTATGTGGCCCATTTTCACTGAAAATTGTAGCCCATTTACGTAGCTAGTTAAGCTAAAATGGGCCAGTTTTTCCTCACAAAAATCTAATTTTCTTTTAAAATTTCAACTTTTTAATTTGAAAGAGCCTGTCAAAACATTGTTCATAAACGTTTAGCTTTGTTGCGATTCATCTAAAGTATTTTTATTTTAATACTCTGCCCTGCCCAACTAGTGTTGTAGCAGCAGTGCAAGATCAGTTAATGTGATATACTGTATATAGCACAGTGATAAATATAGGTTAGTTCACTGTGGAGGAAACACTATACGCATACAAAACCTGCTCAACATATGCTTACTGCCTTGACTCTCTCTGCCTCTGTGGCCCTTGCTCTACATGCACTTAAAATTCCCATTGGTTGATCCTAACATACACATGCACACACATAATCTCCACATCCTTCCTCCACCTGTTTTGAGGACCCGCTCCAGGCGGTCAGGGGTCCTGGGTGTGGGTCGTCGTGCTTGTCGTGGGGAGCGTGAATTGGGTGTGGAGGCCGGTGAGTTGGGCTCTGGAGGGAGGTCCGGAGGAGGATAACCTCTTTGTACCAACACCTCAGCCGCACACAGCAGACAAACACTGTGCTGGCATGGCAGAAGGATGGGCTGCTTCACCATCTCATCACAAACCGGGCAATGCAGCTCCTGTTCCATGCTCTTCATGCTGGACTGGAGGGGAGAGGAGAGGAGAGGTTTTCGATAAAGTCTGAATCACGGAATAAATAAAGAATTTACTGCGCTGCACCTCTTGTGACCTGAAAAATGTATGTGAGGTGTGTAGGAGTCAGGATCAGAAGGAGGAGCTGCAGCTAACACCAGCCTACGTAACCAGTAGGCTTCTGGTGTTAGTCAGCCTCTAGCATGACAGATGCTGTAGAATTAGCTTAGCAAGCACAGGTTAGCATGAGTAGCCTCACCTTTATCCGAGAGGGGAGGGACGGGGAAAAAATACAAATAAATAACAGAAATATACCAAAAAATGTTCTGCTCAGTTTGTGGTGCTACTGGTTGTGGAGACCCTGCTCCGGTGTTGCAGATGCTAAACGCAGCATCCCGTTTCCATGACAACGCGCATCATCTCTGCCTTCTCATCGCGTGCGGCCCTCGTTAAGCAAGCGTTTGAGCTACTGTTAGCCAACCAAACATCAAGCATACAATGCTTTATCTGCTACAACGTTTATATGCTATTTAAGGCCATGCCTTTTTTGGCTCCACCAACAGTGCTAGAGCCAAAACATTCTCTTTGCTGTAATAGAACCCCCAAAAAATGTTCTAAAGGAAAAGAGATACCTCACATTCCTTCATCACATACGCTACCTGTGCGTATATTGAAATGGGTCGAGGGGAATTACGTGTGATAGGCTATGTGTGATTAAATATGTAGGTGGGAAGGGGGGGACAAAAGATGGTGATACCGGTGTATCATTTCAAAGCACACGTGGCTGAAATAAATGCCGTAATAAAATGAGCGTCATACTTACACTAATGCGAACCAACGCGTCCATGATAGAGGTAAACGTTTGTAACTCCGCTTCTGCCATGCTCCCACAATCCCGCCGTCTCTTTGATAAAACAACCGAACCCTTTTTCTTATTATTCTGAGGAAAGCCGGGGACAGGTTGTGACAGTTGTACCGATGAAAAGCAGCCCGGGGCATCGACTGGTGAACCGTTATAACAGATTTGCTCCCGGTTGTTTGCTTGTTGTGTGTGCTGTTGCGCACACGCCGATTCTATGCTGTCTGTCTCGAAGCAACGAGTCGAGCTGTGGAAATAGGATGGGTGGGGGGTTGGAAGGGTCTGAAAGGCTATGTGCTGTCACAGCCGCATTGCCCAAGGAACGATTCATATGTTACATTCTCAATTTATTTTATCCATTTTATTTTAATGTAATATATATTTATATTGCATATTTCTCATATCCGGTCTCACTATAATATTCCCATAATAACGGTTGGTGCAAGATATTTATGTTTAATAGGCATCGCCTCATTGCTGTTTCCTCCCAACAGCCTACTCAGCAGCCCAGTTTCTCAAAATAAACCTCTTAGATATTGTTGAGGTTCCTGTCGACGTTGCCTAAAATGTCCAATTGCCAAAATGTTTGTGGCCCAGTTTTCATTCCGCCATTAGATGGCGGTGTTGTATAAAAATAGGCTGTTCTCTCTCAATTGTTGTCCGTGTCCGGAACCTTTGATATCTGGTCGTTGAAAAATCGGTCTTTAATTAAGAACACACCGGCTTAAATTTGGTGTTGTCAGTTGTTGTTGTTGTAGCAACCACCTTAAGGCGCAACAACGTGAAAGTAGTAGGTGGTCGCTTGTAAATATATTCCTAAAATTAACTAATCCACGTCGAATGTTCAACGTCGAGTGTGTTGTTTATGTTCGCCTTAATTATGTTCGCTTCAATTAATTCGATTATCGGACTGCGGCTAAGTGCTAAGTGAGCAAAACACGCTAACCGAACTCTGGTTTAGCTAGACGGCACATTTAAATTGCAGTTAATAACGTTTCGCCAGTTAAGCGATGTTTGTGCGTTGTTTTTACATAAGCATACTCGTTGTGTGATCAGGTTAAATTGTCGCTTAGCATGTCGGCTGTCGGCAGCCTCGTCCCCGCAAGGTTCTTGACTATCATAGCCCATTTTGTTATCGTTGTCACTATCTTTTGGTCGAGGGTAAGTAAAACAGATTTAACCCATCGTGATCAGATTAAGTGTATTTTAAGATAAAAATTTAATGATAATGTCATACAGTGCTATAACAATTCATTTTTTTTCTCGAGTCTTTTTAATGTGTTTTTCATGCTTGTTTCACAGGAAAATAATGTGAAGGCTTGCTTGCCTTTGGATTTTACGCAAGAGCAGTATGACAATGAAGACAGAAAGTGAGAAAACCTTTGACAAACACATACACACACAGAGTGAGATTTTATACACAGCATCTAATATGTCTCTGTTTGTCTCAGGTTGGTGGTGGCATTGGCCATAACCCTCGGTATGTTTGCTATAGAGTTGGCTGGGTTCTTCTCAGGAGTGTCCATGTTCAACTGTAGCCAAGGTCTCCTGTGTATCCTTTACACTTGCACTGTTCTATGTGCGCATTCCTCTCATTGATGATGATTGATATTTATACTTGTAAACAGAAGCTAATATCCATCAAGAGTGGAACTTAACAATAAATACAAATAATTTGCTCTCAAATGATATACCATTGAGTGTCCTGGTAGCCAAATGGTCACAACACACGACTGCAATATCCCTGGTTTAATTCCAGTCTCCATTTGTTTTCTGTCTGACTCTTCATTACCATGAAGATATATAATAGAATATAATCTGAGGAAGTATATAAGCATATGATCTTTGAAAAAAACAACTCACAAAGAAAAAAGGTAAGAGTAGTCATGATATAAGAGCAACAAGTGCTATTGCATCTGCCTCCTGGACAAAGAATGGGAGGTGGGAATTAACCTTTGCCTGAATTGATGATGGCCTCAACACGAGCCAGGGAATTTGAGAATATATTAGTGCATGAAAAGAGATAAATGATATTAGAAATCACACTAGTCTTGAGTTACAATTCCATGACTCCAAACTCACCTACTATAGCTATAGGAGTCCATGCCAGTGCCTCAGTGGCTCTACTTTTCTTTCTATTTGAGCAGTGGGAGTGTGACATCTACTGGTGGATCCTTGCCATTTGCAGGTTAGTGCATATATACTTAATAGTGTGTGTGTATTTTTCCAAAAGTGTTTTTCCCTGACAGATATTGCACCCAGCACTGGCTGTCCACTGCAGCGCATCCGTATCCTTGTCTTTCTTTGTGTTTGAGAAGTGGGAATGCTGGACATATTGGGTTATTTTTGCCATCTGCAGGTTGGTGTGTTTGTGCGTGTATGTATTAGATACTGTGGCTCTGTTTTTAATGGTTCTTCTTAGATTTCTATCTATGTCTTTCTCTCCTTCTAGTGTCCTACCTGCTTTTGTGGAGATTCTTCTGTTTATAGCTGTTTTTGGATTGAAGAAGAAGCCATTATGAAAGACAGTCCAGATATGAAATGCTAATGAAATGTTTTTTGAATGAAATGGATGCAGAATAAGCACATGTTTCTTTAACATGTCCAGAGTGGTTAGTTTTGACAGGATGTTGTTACTTTCTTTAACTTTGTAAAGAAATAAGGGCTCATTTATCAGTATGTTTATATGGTTTTCTGTTCTCTGTGTCAAATTTCCATGGAAAATCTTTGAATGGTATTGTAATCCCAAATACATTTTGTACAAACTCTTTCTCAAACTGTTGATGGGTGTCCATTCTCTTTGCTCTGAACCATTTTGCCACTTTAGTCTATATTTGCCTCCTGGGCACATCTTTTTCACACTACATGCTATGTACAAATACCTCCTTCACCATTAGCAGACCCTTACCACAACCAGGGTCTTACTCCAATGTCCAGTCAAGCATTTGAATGGTGGAGCTTGTGGAAATGTACACTGCCTTTTTTGTATCATATGAAAAGCAAATAATATTCATGATTCTCCATACATTAATGATAGATGGGTTACATATGTGTCACACAAATGAGGTATGAGAACAGTGTAGATGTTACATTAGAATTACGAATTTTTGCATTAAGAAAAGCAGCAGAAGAAATCATTAAATGGAGATGGGAATGGCAATACTCATTTACAGTACAGTATTTCTTATTACTGCAGGATTTAATGGGTTAATATAGGCTACAGTTATCTCAGTACAGTTTCATTGTTGATTTTTTCACTTGTATAAATGAAATTCAATTAAATTTACGATTGTTAAGCAAAAATAAACTGGCATAAACATGTCAGTAATACACTTGAAAACATTTAATATGGTGAGAATTTGCCTCTAAAGAGAGGACAGTAATGTTGAGCAGTGCAGAATGAACATTTACACTTTAAGGAAGTGTTTTATGAGATAAAGCTTCTTCTTACGCATTGTGAAGGAAGCCTCCCTTAATTGAAAGAAACACAAACATTATTTTCATGGATATTGCTGAGTAAGTTGGTAACTTCCAATCAGCTTCCAATGTGTAATGACATGACGGAAAGAGATTAAACATCACGACTCCGGACTCCGCCCACTGGTCCCTCCTCTCATTTGGACCGTGTGGCCGAATTTTTTGTTCCTAGAGCCGGGCAATTAGCTGGCTCAACGAAGTTAAACCTAGTTCACCTCTGTTTCATTACCAGGACTCTAATTAACATTGAATCATGGGTATGTATTGCAAAGTTAACTTATCATTAAACTAATCTCACCAAGTAAGTCTGTATTTGCTCAGATATTGTAAGATATTAGCGTCTATGGTCAAGCTAGGTAGCTAAGGCTAACATTTGGAAATAGATAACCTGGTGACCTGCAGTATTTTTTAATATATGCGCTACATTGAAATAGTAACCGTATACATGTTGATTATACTGTGTATGTAGAGCGTTATATTTACAGGATATTTTTGCCGTTAACGTTAGCTTAAAGCTAACAGCACTCTGACGGAAACGTTAATGAACGAACACTGACGTGGCGTTACGTTATGTTATAAAGAGTTCGATGATTTAACAAGACTTCTTAAGTTGGCATTCAGAAGTTGACGATATTTTTACTTAAATGATGTTAGGCAGCAAAGTCATGTTTCACACCGTATGCGTGTTGATATTAAATATCTTTATTTCTTATGAGGTCGAGTAGATGAAAAACATCACATCAGTTAAGTTACAGCTGAAGTGTCCTGTCTTACAGTTGTTTTACAGCGCCATTCCGTACAGACAAGTCTTAGTTTTTCCTCTCCTTTATGAAGGACTTTGAATGGCACCTGTGTTTGAAAGGCTTAATACAATAAAACTGACTTTCTTTGCCTTGTAGCAGTGAACACAGGAACCTCTCTAGTGCTGTCCAGTCTGCTGTCAGTACTGGTATTTGCTGGGATGCAGATGTTCAGTAAGCAACTGGGATCTACTGAGTGGCTCACCATCTTGGGAGGCTTCCTGGGCTCAGTCCTCTTCATCTGCTCCCTCACTGTATCCTATTTGTGACGGCATGAATTAAACTGCTGTAATCCGCATGCTAATCAATCAACTCTAAGATATTTTTTAGTATTTCATGCACCGTTTAAAATAACTTTGTTAGTAAACATCCCATGCTTTTGTTGTCTTTTGTGTACATATTCATCAGCAAAATGTTGTGTTCCAGTTCTGATTGCATGTAAATGTAAAACACCACTGTGAAGTGTTTTGCCTTAACTTCATCTGCAGGCATTTAATAATCTGGAAAACCTGTTTTTTGGGAAGGGATTCCAAGCCAAGATTTTCCCAGAGAGTAAGTGGTGACACAGCAATGAAGTCAAATGTGTCTTTTTGTTTGCCTTATACTTATCTTATGATTTACTGAGTCATGTCAGCTCAGCTTACTCCAAAACATCAGCTTTCTTGATTATTAAAGCACATTCGATCATCATAATGTTGTCCTTTTAATACACAGTTTGTCATTGATTTAAAATACAAATACTTTTTCTGGGATTAGCCCACAATATCAGTGCTTTGGTATACCATTCAGGTGCTGTTCCTCACATGTATCATTAATTCTCTCAACTTCCAGTTCTGTTGTGCCTGTGCTTGTCGCTGTTTGCCTCTGGTCTGGTACACCGTGTCTGTGTCACCACATGGTACGTGTCTTTGGCAGATCACAAATGCCTTATTTGACACATTTAAAACTAGTCTCTAAATGTGTTTTTATTCATTATAATTTCTTGCATTTCTGTCTGTTCCAGTCTGATATTCTCCCTCTTTGCGCTGTACTACATCAACAAAGTATCTGCAGCCCTCTACCAAGCAGCTGTTCCCGCAGTAACACCAGCCAAGGCCGCCAGCAAGGGCAAAAGGAAGAATTGAAGAATCTGATGGATCCCCCTTGCATCTAGTTAATCAGTCAATATAACCAAGGTGCTGATGGCCAGTGCAAGACAGCAGTTGCATATTTTGTCATAATAATTTTATAAAGCCATAACCCTTGGGTGTATTTCCACAGAGTTTGAAAAATTAGTGTTAGGAATATTACTTGGAAGTAATGTTCAGTTCAGCGATCTACATTCCATTGATAACGTTTTCCTCAGCACTTGCCTCACAACTTGGTTGCAAAGAGATTCAGACATCCCATCATATTATTTGTAAATTCATCAGCACAGCAATTTGTCTTTTTTTGTTTGTTTAATTCATTTTCTAATTAAATAATAAAAAAAAAACTTTGAATGTGTTTTTTAAAAAACAAAAACAAAACATAGACTGACACGTGTACACAGTATTTGTTGAGGTGGATGTGGTCGTGTCCCAAAATTCTGAGCTGATTTGTTTAGGAAAAGGTAGGGGAGGGATAGAAACCGTGGTTTGTTTCGCTTCCTTTTCCACCAACTGTGGTTTAAATGCCCCTGATAAAAGTAACTTAATCATAGCTCTTTAATGGTCATCAGAAGTAGACTGGCTGTGGAGTCTTACTTTGGATAAATAGTTTTAGACCAAACAGATATCTAAAATGTACGATTGTAATGCACACAGCATCATTTTTTAGTCTTAAAAGTTATATTTTTCTCTAAATGTTGATATTTGTTCAGAGATGACAGCACACAAGACCAATTGTGACGATGAAGGTACGTGGAGGCAACACTACTGTCACTTACAGCCGGGGTGGGTGTTGGCTAGTTCTATTTATCTTGTCAAGGCTTTAAAAACACGTTTTTTATCATCAAAGTGTTGAATCAATTTCATGGCATTTGGCTGTTTAAAACCAGCGAAGGCCTGGGAAAAATATATATTTATAATTGTTTATTTCAGACACAACGCTGTTATTTGTAGAATATACACGGGCAGATATATAATAGAAGAGTGGACCAGAGGAAGTCACCTTGACTCAGGCATATAGGCCCAGGCCTGCCCATATATGCAGCATGTCCTGACTGCTTTGTGTCATGTTGCTGTGCTGTTAACACTTCCCACAATTGTTTGATTATGATTCATATTAGAACAACTTTCACAACAAATTTCAAGTGGCAGTTGGACGTTAAACCTGGACATTTCTATCTAGCGATGACATCATCTTAAAACTCAAAACTTTGAACAGCTATTTTAAAAGAACGTGTCACAGCGGTGGAATCATCTCTATCTCTTGCGGTGACAGTCTTGTGGGAAAACATGG
Organism: Hollardia meadi; assembly: GCA_037974645.1. Taxonomy (NCBI): domain Eukaryota; kingdom Metazoa; phylum Chordata; class Actinopteri; order Tetraodontiformes; family Triacanthodidae; genus Hollardia; species Hollardia meadi. The sequence continues at coordinate 14,442,614 of JBBPCS010000855.1, forward strand.
GCAGAGACACAGGTTATTTTTCCTCCATGTTATTTGCTCTCTCTCTCTCTCTCTCCGCTTGTGTCCCTCTATCCCTCCCATCACACTGGGCGTTGCCTAGCAGACTGTAAATTGTTGAATAAACTTTGTGTGAGTAGCCTACTCCTCACTGATCATCTCAAGCCTCAGTTTCTACCTCGTTGCGTCCTGGTGAGTTCATTCAAATGATTTTTTTTTAAACTTCTATTTTACTAATGTTGTCTCGCTCTCTTTTCGAGGTGAGTTTGGCAAGATAGGAAAACTGATCATTCATTACAAATATTGAATTGTAAGCATATTCATGTAGTTCGAGGCGTGAAAGCGACGCGCTTTCATACAGTTTGGTCTGTTTTCAGCATTTTTTTCTTGGGTGGGCTCGCGCGTTGTTACCGCATAAAACGGGGCATTCCACTTCTGACAAGTAGCGACTGGTCCTCTGTTATCTTTCCAATGAATTCTTTCCAACTCCTTTGTCTTTAGCTCCTGGAAACCTCGTTTTTGTTTTTTTGAAACCCATCCAGAAAAGGTTCAATGGAAAGGAAAGGCAGTGGGAGAATGGGAGCCTTGAGATAAGGATTTTAGTTTATGTGCCAGAAAATGACGTTTAACGGATAAAGAATTTGCTGAGTGCCTGTAAAACCAACACCCACATCCTCATCTAACATTATGTTAGATGTTTCACTGAAGGAAAAGTAGCAATACCATAATGTAGACATACTCTGTTAGTCCTTCAAATTTTTTACTTAAGAGTACAGAAATATTAGCATGAAAAAACGCTAGTATGAAAAGTGGCAAAAGTAAACGTACTCATGGTGCACAATGTTCCACTTCAAATATATATATATATAGCACTATTAAATGAGAATTATTGATGCATTTATATGTAGAATACTATACATCACAGTACATTATGTTTGTATTATTAATGTAATAGAAAGTTCAATGTAATTTAATTTACACACTAATTTATATTTGAATAAATTAGGTTGGTTTGATGTGCAGCAGAGGTCTTATATTTTCTTATAATTTATATGTTTGGTACATGAAACTACGGCAGAGCAACACTCTTCATACTTACCTGTTGGCCTATGTAAAATGTTATTCTGCACAGTAACTGCAACAGCTGTCAGATAAGTGTAAAAAAAAAAAGAAGAAAAAAAAGAAAGTATATTTCCCAATGAAATTTACACCCAGACTTGTCTTTCCCCCTTTCAGCACCCTGCTTCTGCAGCCATGACTGAGCTGGAAAAATGCATGGAGTCCCTGATTGTCATTTTTCACCACTATGCCTCTGAAAACAGTGATGGAAAGACCTTAAGCAAGAAGGAACTGAAAAAACTAATTGAGGAGGAGTTACCCAGCTTCCTCAAAGTAAGAATCTTCTCTCTTCTATCAAATCTAATCTCCACCCTTGCCATATATATGATCAGTCTACATATATGTAACTTATTCCTCTTTTATTCCGCTCTGCACCCTGAACTTGTCTCTTGCTAACACTCTTTCAGGCCCAGAAGAACCCCAAAACTGTGGACTGCATCATGAAAGATTTGGATCTAAACAAAGATGATAAGTTGGACTTTGAAGAGTTTCTTCCCCTCGTCGTTGGCCTCTCAATGGCCTGTGAGAAGTGTTATGTGCTCCATGAGAAGAAGGGCAAGAAGTGATCAACAGATAGTAATGTTGATGTTTTTCTTTGTGGTTAGCGTAAGAGAACTTTGTAGCACAAATATGTGTGTCACAAGTAAAAGCTACCTTTGACAAGATTTCACCTTCTGTTTGTCTGTATGTTGGTTACAGAAAAAAACCCATTTCTAATTCTTGAGGAAGCTTTCTTCTGGTTGCGTATAGTTTCATTTGTTCTGTGCCACCTATTTCTTGTACACATGAAACCATTATAGATGAGAAGAGTTCTGCCAATGCCAGAGAAATACCTCAAAAAGCACTATTGATGAGCTCACATCTGAAACACATCATTTCACCCATAAATACACCTTGAATGCTCAGTTGAGGCAGCAGGTTTTCTGTCATGTAAATGGTTCAGTATGGCAATGTGCAAGTAGCAGATGAGGCCTGAATTTTGGGTGCAGCACATATGTCATGAGATCATGAGTTGTGGGTTAGGCCGCGTAAACATGCTTATGAGTGCATACAAGATTTGGTGGGGTTAGAAGGTTTATGGTTTTTGGAGAGGGTGGTGTTTCTTTCATGGCCCTCCTCCAGCTCAGATAACAAATTGCTCATTCCCCTCGTTTTTTCAACATACAGTACATGCACATTTCTTCTGTTATCTCGCTGAAGTGGTGCTGCCAGGCTTTTTATCTAAAGTATGAACATCCCTGAAGGGACTTAATACCAGAAGCACCAAACAACATAAAATCCCACAGATGTTGGCAGGGGAAAAAAAGTACAAATCATTAAAAAGAAGTTTAAGGTGCAGCCAAAAGACATGGCACACTGCAGATCATTAGGTGGTTAGCATTTGTAATATAAAAGAGATATTAAACGGTTGGGTTTTAATGTTAAAGGGAACATTATTTCAAAGCCTGTGCAATCGATTGCAAAAGCCCTCTTCATCTTTTCCAGCCTGATTCCTGGGATAGTTGGCATTGATCATCAGAGAGATCTTGCTGTGAAAAGAGGACACACACACACCCTTACTGTAAATACATCGAAGCAGGGAAGAAACACGCCTTTATTTTTGCAAAAGTTATGAAAACGATTTTAAAGTCAGTGTGTTAAATGCAATTCAGCCGTCATGATTTTTATCAAAGTGCTTTTTTCTACTGTGACAAGTCGCACTATAAGTTATCAAACATACAGTCAATCATTCCTGTTGGACATACAGTGCAGAATGTGTGTTGGTCGTGCGATTGTATGTTCACTTGCAGCAACTAATAACCAAGGAAACCATGTAGGATAATAGAATAGAAGACCTGCACACCACAGTTTAGTCGGTGAGGAAATTACATTGTCACTGACAACAGAGCATTGCCAACTTTGCAAATAAGAGGCAAAACATCAAGGGCTTTACCAGTTCACTGTTAAAGCCTCAAAAGGAGACTGTCAAATGTTGCACAAGCGAATCATCTGAATAACAGAAGGAAGGACAGCAAGATCTCACGTTAGGGTAGAATTTAAACAACATTGTTTTGTTAAAAAGGCAGTTTTAGTGCTCGGTCTTCAACAAAAGCCTGATTGTGATTAACAATGGGCATTATTGTTCACCAACAAGTAATGATTGCTTTAAGTTTAGCAAGTTTGCATTAATAACCAACAGATGCTCGGACGCCATCTCCACTGCCCTACACTCCTCACACACCTTGAAAATAACAACACCTACATCAGAACGCTGTTTGTCGATTGCAATCACCACAATAGGAAACTTAACACTCCGGTGCCAAACTCTGCAATTAGATATTGGGCTTCCTCACAAACTGACCATAAACATGTTTGGATTGACAGCCACGCCTCCTTCACTCTAGTGCTCAATGCCGGAACCCCCCATGGCTGTGTGTTCAGTCATGTCCTGTTCACTCTGTAGGCGACACCCATTACTGCATTCCCAGGCATGGAGAGAACTCTCTAGTGAACTATGCCAACGACACCACCATCATCGGCCAGATTATTAAAAAATAACGAGGATTCATATCAGGGGGGAAAATTACATTCTTGCAGCGTTGCGGAGAGTCCAAAGGATATTAAGAGACAACACCTACTCCCGGCTGCAGCCTGTTCACTCTGCTGTCATCTGCCAAAACAAACACAAGTATCAACTGTCGTATCGCCAGATTACACAGCAGCTTCTTTCCTCAGGCTTTGAAACTCCTGAACCCATCCTCCACTCTTCACCATAAAAACTTTATTTTTATGACTTGACTATTAACTCATTAGTTTGTGTAATTTTTTGGTTTTTTGTTGTCGCATAGGGAACTACAACTGGAGTGTCATTATACAATCTTGAATCTTGAAAAGTAGTTTCTCTGGGATTTTGTAAATGAAGGTGGTCCAGATGCAAAAATAGGCCTTTGTGACTTTCAGTGTCAAAAAGATAGTTAAACCTAAATGTCCTTAAAATATATTTTGCTGGGAGGGGGGGGGTCAAAGTTCATGCAGCATGTCAGCCTTTGCTACTGAATAGAGATAACATTTAAAATTGGTAATTTGTTCCTTTAAGCATCTGTTTCTCCACCACTAGATGTCATGAAACTCTTAAAAACCATCTACACAGTCTAACAGTTCACCCTGAATTCCTCCACTTGCTTCTGCAGGACACATGTTTTATAAACATAACTGTTACTGTTGTCAGTGAGGATATGTTAAGCCAGATTACAACATAAAAACACAGAATATTTTCTATGTCCAGACAAAGAAGGTCAGTTGAATGGAGGTTACACATGAAAAATACGGTGTTTCAGAATGTGGTTTGTTGAAGATGAAGTTGTATTAGTTTGTTGATGATGGTGCTGGAGCCATGATGAACACACTGTGCAACTGACCAGCTCGACATGGCAGCCAGTTGCATGTGCATTTTAACGTTTAATTGTTTGTACGAGAGCAGGTGGGTATTTTCTGAGCTGACAATTTTGCTCACTCCCTTGCAAGATAATAATTACTTGCAAAATATGCATTACACACTGCAAAAACTGGAGATCTAATCAGGTGTAATAACTGTATACTTGGTCTTGTTTTTAGTATGAATGGATTATCTAGTGCTTTCTAAGGAAGATCCTATCATTTAAATCAAGTAAATGTAACTGCGTCGTCTGGATGAGCAACTCTGTCTTTATTTTAGTTATTTTTAACTAGATACAAGGGAAATGTCTGCTCATCCACTTAGAAGACTTACTGGGAAGCATTAATAGTAGGCCTACGTCAAGACCAGGAGTGCCCAAACTTTTTTTCCTTTGAGGGCCAAATCTTAAACTTAATGGTGGGTCACGGGCGAAAAGCAAACAACTATTGTATTGTACTGTTAAGATGCATAATGGTATTAGGATACCAAGTTCCCAAGACTTCCAGCGCAAAGTATCATTCAGGGGTTAGGAGTTAAAAAAACACGTTTAACACAAATAAATAAAGATGGACAATGCGTCTCCACTCCCATTGTGCAAAAATGAAGCCAAAATATCCGGAATGTGAGCGCTGTCATCTTGCGCTGTTGATGTCATTCGGAGCCAGAGTCTGCCGCAAACTCGAGTTCCCGCCCATACACCCACTCGCCCAATCGCAAGCAGGGCTCAGCTGTCAATCATGACGTTTCACCTTGTTCTTATAGCACTAAATAACTAATTAAAACCAAACTGAACAGAAAAATTAACACTTGAGCATACATCAGTGTGATAAGAACTACCTAAATTGACAGAAACCACCTTTTGGAAAAAATTATTTGAGGTGTACTTTGAGTTTTTAGTTTGGCCCATGTCCTACTTAATATTATTGAGGGGGAGGAATTTATGACCAATACTGCAGCCCACCACCAGGGGGTAATCGAGATGTTTTGGGAAGCTTTCGTCAATGGGCGGGATCTCTCTCTCTCTCTCTCTTTTACACACACACACACACACACACACACACACACACACACACACACACACACACACACACACACACACACA
>JBBPCS010000855.1:14456932-14470021 GCA_037974645.1 Hollardia meadi
ATTCTCTGAGCCTCCCCTGAAACTGTTTGGAGCCCCCCTGGGGAGGCCCGCCTCCCACTTTGAAAACCTCTGCTTTAGAGCATTAGTTTACTTCATTCTCTTTCTTTGCACACTCTCTCTTACAGGTATATAACGTGTACATGGCAGGGAGGCAGCTGTGCTCCAAGCGTTATCGTGAGTTTGTGATCCTACACCAAAACCTGAAGAGGGAGTTTGCCAACTTCACATTTCCCAAGCTGCCTGGGAAATGGCCCTTTTCCCTGTCGGAGCAGCAGCTTGACGCACGGCGCAGAGGCCTGGAAGAATACCTGGAGAAAGGTCAGGGAGAGAGAAGGAGGTGTAGGGCTTATGTAAAAGTATTGTAAAGCCAGAGTGTAGTAATTAGTTGCTTGCTCTGTGGGGTTTGTAAAGTTACATAATTTGGAAAAAAAAAAGATATAAGAAATATTGCCTCCTCCAAAGTAACTGAACTGTTTATGGCATTGTATAAGCACTGGTATTTCATATTCTACACATAAATAAACCTTCTCATCTGCAGTGTGCTCTGTACGGGTAATTGGAGAAAGTGACATCATGCAGGAGTTCCTGTCTGAGTCAGATGAGGTAAAAAAAATAAAAAAAAATAAAGAAAATCCTACAGGTGCCTGTCTTCTTGTGGTCATCTGCCTGCGACTCACTTGACAGCTTGTCTCTCCTTCTCATGACCTAGAACTATAACGGCGTGTCAGATGTGGAGTTGAGAATAGCCATGCCCGATAAAACCACGCTCACTGTCAGAGTTCGAAAAAACTCCACTACAGATCAGGTCTACCAGGTAAACACGTCACATAATGTATAACTATTAACCATTATAAGTATGACCTTAATGTTACAGTCACCTTGCAAGTGTTTTCAGCTTTTTTTTCACCCTCTCTCTTTCTGTGTCTGCCTCTCTTTCAGGCTGTGGTTATGAAACTAGGGATGGACAGTGTGACGGCCAGCTACTTCGCTCTGTTCGAGGTCATCAACCACACCTTCGGTTAGTAAGAATATGTATTTGAGCTTTGAGTTTGCGTGCATGCTCCTTTTCTGCGCTGAAAATGTCTTCCATCTTTGTTAGGATTCCCCAACAAACATCCTTTTCAAAATAATCTAAAATGAATACTTGAGCGCCTTCTGTAATTAAATGTTCTGCTCCTCGCTTTCCCAAGGCTAGCGCGGCACAAGGATGTGTCAGACATTTTTAAAAAGCAGCTAAATGAAACTCACTCAACACACGGCACCAATGAATTTATTCCCCACGAACTGTGCTGGAGAAAAGATAATAATTATTGTAATAATTACATAATTGTTTCTTTCAGGCAAAGAATAAATAAGAAATTAATCATCATATTATCATAAATATTTGCAGTCCTTTCTTTCTCGGAAGTCTCTCTTATTTCCAAATTGGAGAAAAGGTGGCAGCTTCGATTCTTCCTGTAGTAAAAATAAGATGATGTCTTGCTACCCTTCCTCTTGTCTTTTTACACTGGTAACCTTTTTGTTTCATGGTTGACTTGAAGATATTTTTCTTACAAAATTACAAAGTAAACCGAAGTTCTAAAACTGACCTTTTTTAATTACCTGCTACTCGTGGCTGATTAACAATAAGATAACCGATAATTTCTCATTTTCTTTTTTTTTTTTTTAAATAAGTTCATAACCTTTAGTTTATGCAAACCTTACCTTAAGAAAGGCTAAGATGTAGTTATAGATGATTTAATACTCCGTAGCTCTAATAAGATTTTTTTTGTGTTAAAACTCACTGACTTTTTCTCTCCTGTTGGAATCCTTGCGGAACAAGTATTGCAAGTTGCGATTATGTCGTCCACACCATCAACAATGTGTTTGGCTCTCTAGTCTCAACTGCGTGACTTTAAAGGTGCATACCAGTACCTTCTGTATCGGAGTGTGTAAATGCTTGTGCTTTTCAAGTCAATGACCGCAATTTGGTTTTGTATTATTTGCTGTATTGATCAGCTATAATTTCATCAGAGCTAATACATTTATTGGCTGTAATTATACAAAATGTAGCTATTTATTGACCATAAAGTCAGGGGAACATCCTAAATGGCAAGTCAGGGGAACGCTAATGTTTGCACCAAATGTTATGGCAATCCCTTTATTGGTTACAAAAAAATCATGTTGAATCATGGTGGCACTGGAGTAAAAATCAAGGGGTCACATAGTTAATTAAGGTTCATTCTCTGGGCACCATGAGTGCCTGTACCAAATTTCATGGCAATCCATACAATATTTGTTGGGATATTTGAGTTAAAGCCAATTTCAGTGTGTACCAATAGACCGACATTGCCTTCCCAAGAGCCATGCTGCTAGCATTGCTAAAAAATACAGCTATAACGTTATGGCAATGGCTTAGGTATGTTTCATCTGTATAGTGGAGTGTGGGGAATAACTAAAAATGGCTTTTGGATCCTGTTTGGAGACACACTCAGAGCTCTGCTATTGAGCAACTTTGATCAGGTTTCTCAGGCTACACCTACCTGTTCAACAATGCTGTCTAACTTCATTATTTCAGTCGTGTTTACGATACTACCCGTCAATCAGCAGATTTTCTTCTTTTTTTTCTTCTTTTTCCACTACATACCAACCAGCTTCAAGCAGAGCATCTATTATCTAACATATTTAACAGTAAATGCTCTGTTGAACATGTAGATAGATAATAGATTTCCGCTAGAAAATTTAGAGGAACTAGGTTGTATGTCAGGACGGAGCAATACTCTTTTCTCATCATGTAAGAATGGGATATCACTCTCTCCCTCCTTTTTTTCTCTCTCTTTCTTCTTCAGTGCGTAAGCTTGCCCCAAACGAGTTCCCCCACAAACTGTATGTACAGAACTATACCTCAGCCATCCCAGGAACCTGCCTGACCCTGCGCAAGTGGCTCTTCACTACAGAAGAGGAAGTTCTGCTCAATGACAGCCAGATTGCTGTCAATTATTTCTTTCATCAGGTGTGTACAAACTGTATGTCTGTCTTTCTTTGTGGTATGTGTATGTATGGGTTGTTTTGTTTTTTTAACAGTGCCCCCTATTTGGCCCTATCTTTGCAGGCCACGGATGATGTGAAGAAAGGCTTCATCAAAGCAGAGCAGCAGTCCTACCAGCTGCAGAAGCTGGCGGAGCAGAAGAAGATGTCCATGGTCAGTCTCTCACATATGGACAGACGCCACACAGCTTCTCTACTACCGTTCCCGAGTAACTTACACTGACCGAGACAGATAGAGTTACCCTTTGTAGTTCAGTGTGACTTACGTCATCCCCTCTCTTCCACCTGTTCAGTTTCCTTTCACAGTGTGTGATGTAACAAAATGGAAAACAGTGAGAGTGTAGGCTTGAGTGTCAAAGACACAAATCCTCGCAAAAGAAAATGTGCATAGAGAAAGAGAGTGAGTCAGTCAGAAAATGGTAAATCAATTTGTAGAGATTAAATTTACCCCAGCAGGTAAATATCTGCACCTTATCAAAGACTATAGTACTCCATACATATACTACATATTGTGATATACTGTATAGTTAAACACTCTGGCTCTTTCTCTTTCAGTATCTGAGTTTGTTGAGGGGTTGCGAGGGCTACAATGAGATCATATTCCCCCACTGTTCCTGTGACTCGCGACGTAAAGGCCACGTCATCACAGCCATTAGCATTCACCACTTCAAGCTGCACGCCTGCACCGAGGAAGGGACACTTGAGGCAAGGGCAACTGTTCATTCGCGTGTATTCCTTTGTATAAAGGCATTATTGTATAGTGGACTGAGTGTACTAAAGCCCCAGTGTTGTCCCAGAACCAGGTAATTGCATTTGACTGGGGGGAGATGCAGAGGTGGGACACGGATGAAGAGGGCATGTCCTTCTGTTTTGAATATGCACGAGGAGAGAAAAAACCACGCTGGGTCAAGATATTTACACCCTATGTGAGTACCACATACACATTATTACACATGTTCATAAAAATTAAAGTAATTGAACTATAACTCATGGGGAAAATGTAACGCTGTAAATGTAACGGAAATTTATTTTCAATTTAGGAATCGACCGATATGATTTTTTCAAGGCCGATGCCAATTTTTAGTAATCAGGGAGACCGACCGATAACCGATATTTGGAACTGATATACATATGCAGTAACATCTTACTGTCAAAATTTAGATAAAACAGTGATAGAATGTAACTAAGGGCAATTTACTCATGCTGTTAGCTTAGCTTAGCACTGGTTGTAACCTTATATTTACAGTACAGAATTGATCTTGTCACCTAACTCTCAAACTGTCTCAAAACTGTTCCATTAAAGGAAAATATGCAAACCTTATCAACATCTTGTTGTGTTTTTGTTTGTTTTGTTTTGGGTTTTTTTAATCTAAATCCCTATTTCTCTCTTTGTATTTGCTGTCCATGACTGATGTTCAGTTTAACTACATGCACGAGTGCTTCGAGAGAGTCTTCTGTGAGCTGAAGTGGAGGAAGGAGGTAAGGACTATCTATTAACGGACCAAGCTACTCTATTACAAGCCATTTATTTTTGTACTTAACTCCTACCTGCAATGTGTGTTTTTACAGGTAGAAGAGGAGGTTACAGACAAGGACAATAAGAACTGCAGCAAAGATGGTATGTGTGGCAAGGTAAGGCTTTGCCTGCCTCTGTCCAGTCTATAATCCAATAATAGCCTGGGTGACTTCCTCTGTTTTTATGTCTCTGAGTTTGCGTGTCGTCGTCTTGATTGATTGATTGATGTGTCTGTTGCAGAATATTTTCCAGCTGCTGAGGCACAGAAGGGATGGAGGCACCTAGGAAGGGAAATCGTTACCTCTTAACCAGATTCCGTCGTCAATGACTCCGCTCAGCTCGGCCCTCATCTAGCCCCAGGCCCAGCAACACTCAGCTATTAACCACGTGGCCATCAGTTACACCCCATCAGCTACAACCTGAGAGGCTACACCCGATACATGCAAACCATCAAGCATCTGCGTCTGAACAAATCAAATAAACGGAAGCATAAAAAGCTACAGACACATGAATCCTAGCTCTTGAATCCAGAACATCGTAATCATGCATTAAGCGGAGCTCTATCAAAAAGAAATGAGGCCTCTGTTGACTCAAAGTCGTCGATTCATGCGAGGCTTCTTCTTATTGGTAGGGACCTGAAGTGGACTGTGACTTGTACGTGAGGAGGTATTGAGCCTCTGCTGAAGTAGTTGTACTGGGAAGAGAAAGCTGAAGTGATTAAGGAAATATCGGTTAACTAAAAAAAAAAAAAGCAGTTAGTGTTCGCAAAGGGGGACACGGATAACACATGATCCAGTGTCACTGAGGGTTGACAACAGGAAGACACTATAGCTTCTCAATTTATGGATCAGAGCAGCAGTGTCTTCTTTGTCTTTTTTTTTTTGGCCAGTAGTTAGCGTGCAAGTGCGTTTGTGCATATTAACCATGCGTGCCCCAAAAGGCGAGGGGCCGACCAGAGCACGGCCCTCGGAATGTAGGTCACGGCTGATTCACATCACATGCCCAAATTCATCCGTTTGCCGCTAAATTTGTATTTAAAAAAATAAATAAAAAATACCTGTAGCATTGTAATGTGGCGAATGAGAGAAGAGAGAAAGCAGACATTTTGTGGTATTGTTTGACACATTTTTCAGACATTTGTTTTGCCACATGAGCAGGAACATGTTAAACTTTAGACTAATGTTGCACTTTATCCAACAGTATTAACAACCTCCAAAGTGTGGGGAATGTAACCTAAGAAGCAGACGATGAGCATAATACTGAAACTATTCTGCACTTTGTTTGCATTCGATTCTGACTGACTGACTCGAGTATGACTATGTACTGCATCACCAAATGGTATGTGCAGGGTGCAGAGCCACGCATTGAACATTTCTGTATTCAGAGTATTATGTGAACACCCCTTTATAATGTTTTGAGGCCATCATAGAGCAGCACTGATGTGGAGCACAGAGCAGACGGTTTGGTACAGTAATGTTTAGTATGCATTACCCATTTGAGACAGCAGAGGTCCTACTCTTCCTGCGTACTATCACGCAGGCTGTGGTTTACTTTGTTCCTGAGAACTCCCAACATGATTTATAACAACCCTGTAATTCAAACGGCAGCACTATTTATCTCTGTAGCTGGTCCTTTTTTCCTGTGCTGTTGAGACACTTCACGCGCTCCAGATTCAGGGTGGAGGATTTCTTTAGAGAAAAGGGCAGCTTGCACCTTTCATCAACTTGATGGATATGAAGATAACTGTACCTTCACTAAAGGCTTTGCAGCAACTGATAACGTAAAATAAAATCATATGCTTATTACATCATTAAACCTTGACACTCGATGCTAACATAAAATATTGTGATGTTCATCAAATCTAAATAGCTTTATTGCATTTATCAGCTCATTCAGGAAGACGTTTCTCACATGTTCAAAGTTCTTGCTTCATCTGAAAGATGTAACATGTTCAGTTGCTACTAGCTTTTATAAGATGAGCCCTCTCTCGAGCGCTGGGCGATTACCATGATAGTGATGGGCGTATTTCCCTAAATCAATATGCTGTATATCATAATAATGGCTTGTGCAAAATCACATGTAAGATAATCAAACTGATGCTCAGAGCAAAGGCAAGAAGATCATGTGATCACAATATTATGCTAATGAATGTCAGTAAATCACAACATACATTATCACCCAGCCCTAACTCTTATTTAGCACAAAAGTAGAATCTCAACAGTATTTTTTTTGTTATCCACAAGCATGTCATAGACTGACATCAGTGGCTCTTGGTAAGCGCGCTTGTTATAATGATAGTGCTGTTCACAAAAGCCATTTTGGAGTGAAATGAGCTTCAACAGACCTTGGTGGGTGTGTAAAAGAGGTTTATTTGAATGTGTGGAGCCTTGAATTGAGAAATTGAATGTGCAATCTGAGAGGCCAAACGAATTTCCAAGCATTCTTGTCCGTTCACTGGACCATGTCTGACTTGTTCGATTGTCTGCCCACCTCACAGAGTGTGCGCCCCCCCACCCCCTCTCTCTCTTTCTCTCATTCAGACTAAAGTTAAGTGTCACTAACATTATTTATTTCAGTAAGATACAATGTTAAATTCAGTGTCTCTGTTGTTATGTTTCTCACCTGATGTGGTTTGGCTTTCGGACAGCCATGCTAGGAAGAGGATGGAGATTTGACAACATGCAGATTCTTTGACATGTTGTAAATGTAAAAAAAATTTAAGACAAAGTGTTTGGTTACGTTGCTTACTGTAATAAATTGTAACATATTCTTTTAAATAAACCGATTTATTGATGCAAAGGTGGGTTTTTTTGGTTTATTTTTGTATGTGTGTGTGTGCTGGAACACAAGCCTCTCAGTGAGCAGAGTGAGATTTATCCTATAAAGATGATTTCATGCTCATTCTCCCACTCTCCCTTTATGTACCCACATCAGTTTTCTTTCTTCCTTTCTCCTGCATTGCTCCCCTCTCCCCAAGTCCAACGTCTTTTAATGAGATCTGGGAGACAATTACCCAACAAGCAGTGAAATAGCTGCTGCATATCGACCTGCATCGAGTGCCTGTCCTGCACCAAGTAATTAATAGCTATTGAGTGTTGGTGTCGGAGGATATTCTGTTGGAACATCTGAGTTTTGAAAAGCATACGTCTGAGCCAGAGACCTGTCCTGAGAGACTTGAGTGTTTATCAGTTCCCAAATGCCCTGATGACATGATCACATTGTAGCTTAAACGATCATTTAAATGAAAAGTAATGTCCCTGAAACAAAAAACAAAAAAAAATGGCTGAATTGTTACTAAAATTGAGGTTTCAAAATGTAAAAGTGGAGAGTTGAAATAGTAAGATGTGAGTGTTACAGTGACTCAGCTGGTTCAGCCTGGATGTAAGTGTGGTATAGCCTATGCATGCTATCTATGTGAGCTAAAAAAAAAAATACTGTGTAGTTATAACTTTCTTTTAGATTTCAGTAGTTCTTTGACATTTTTTTAATAGAATAAACTATTAAAACACAGCAGATGATATCAACTATTAATCCCCTCTTTTTTTTTTATTCTCTCCCCTTCTTATTTTTCCCACATGAGCAAACACAAAGAACTGACAGGACTGCACAAGCAGCAGTGTAAGTGAACACTGTGTGTGTGAGAGAGCTGGAAAGACAGAGAGTTTTAGGGGTATGTGTGGTTACTGCATTATAAGTCTGCAGCAGGCTCCTCACTTTACCTCTTGATGTTTGAGGGGGTTTGTGGTTGCGCTGCTTCACGTGTCTTTGGATGTGGGTGGAAAAACTCCCAAATACACACTTTCTGCATCCCATTCTCCTGCTCGCTGCATCACGCACCCCTGTGCTGTTGACACAGATGCAGGTGGATGACTGAGTCACTGCAGGAGGGGAGTGTTTCAGATTTATTACCTGGGCTGTTTGCATACCTCAACTGGGTTATGCAGCAGTGAACTGTCCTGCTTGCACATGCGGTACAATTAAAAAGTTTAAAATGAATAGCCTCAGGGCTGAAGGTTTCAGTGCAGCTGTGCCAAGACACCAATTAGACGAATTAAATCCTCCATAGAGTTTGCATTATTTCATAGTCAATCATTTTACATGGGAATATTTGGCAAAATCCTTCACATAAATTTTGATAAAGACACCTTTTGCCAATAGAGAATATATGTCCAGTCACCCCTCAAAGCTCGCCTAAGCACAGTTTAGCAGCAGGAGCATCGCAGAGCAGGAGGAGTGATTCTCTCCTCCTCTCTCCCTCCTCCTACTCCTCTCTCCCTCCTCCCCTCCCTCTCTCATTAATAAGCAATCAGTTAAAACTTTATTGGCTCCTATTTGCTTTCTCAGCACATTTTTCCTCCAAGCTCTGTTTCTCTCAACCATGCAACTATAACCTTTCTCTGCTCTCGTTCATTCTGCGTCCTCTCCGTCTCTGTGCGTCAGCGTAGCCCTCCCTTCCATCTCTCTTTCTGTCTCTTTCTTCCTTTTGCCCTCTTTATTGCTGCATGCTTCATTACCTCCATCTTTCGTCTAGAGAGTACCAAAGACGAAACAATTTATTTCACAATGTTTACAGCTCGGCCTGTCACAATTGGTATTCAAGTGTCCAACACTTTTGTGAAATGTATGGCGTTATTTCCATTCAAAGGTTAGAATCAGAGATTAGAATTAAACGCTTTGAAATATTTGCTCTAGTGGTTACTGTGAAAATGTTTCCGATATTCAGGAACAAATAAATGAGTACTTCACCCAACCCTCTTAGCTGAGATGTTATTGCGCAATTTAGTTTTATAGAAAAAATATTAGAATGCCTATGGCAGTATGAAGCATATTTTTCAAGGCTTATTAGTACATTTTCTGCTTCATAGCTATCCCTACAGTATAATATGAAGCTAATGTGACTGATAACATTGTGGCAGAAGTGAATCACCAATGTCATCATCCCATTATGGATGATGTCCAGGCTGTATCATTGTGATAGACATTTTCCTTTTCTCTGGTTTTAATCTAAAGAATGGAGTGTTCATGTGAAAAGATGCTGATCACATGACTTTTTAAAAGAAAAAAAGTGGGAAAATCTTAAATTAAATTAACCCTTCAGTAGTAATAAAATGTGTGTACCAGAGTATTTATTATATTTGGGTAACAAAAGAGCACACAGCGACTCTGGTCTGTCATCAGGAGTTTCCCCTTATAATAACCAAAAGACTCTCTGTAAACAGTACATATAGTCAGTTTTAATGAAAGACTGAAAGAATCCTGCATGAGTGTAACCATTTTACATGCAGCACATCAGTGTCCAGTTTTTCTATCTTCATCTTACATTCTAAGATGGGAGTACAAATACTTTGTAACAAATGAATTAAAGTCATGCATTCCAGTTGCATTCACAAATGATTCCAAAAAACTCAATTTCTTATTTCGTGTAAGAAAATCACTGATGAGTTTGTTGATCAGCCCACAAACCATAATCCATATTCCAATGAGGCATTTGATGCTCTGATGAAGGTTTCGGTTTCAGTCCAGTCAGACTTAATAAAATTCACTAAAATGATCAATGCATGAGACGATTCTTTTGCTTTTTTGGACTGGAGTGCCGCCTTTTGGGAGAAACAAACACATCAATAGAACAACTTCAACAGAAACCAATGCGAAAATAATAGTATTTGTGAGCATGGTTAGGTATATCCATGAAAATCAATAAAAATCACAGACTTTTCAAGTAAAAAAAATAAATAAAAATCAAACTGCAATGTTTTGAATCATATTCCACTCCACAGGGTCCACAGTCTATTCCAGCTTAGTGAAAAGGAAATATTTCTGTTGTTTGTGTCGGTGTCATCAACAGCAATTGTGCTTGTAGCAAATCTCTATCTGTATTGACCCTTGACAGTTCCTCACTGTCTCAAATCGCTCTCTTTCTGTCAGAGGAAGTCTTTTGACAGTGCTTCTCCAAAGTTGGGTGCAGCCATGAGAATAGCGATGGTACAGATAATGTTGAAAACACTGAATCCTACCAGGAAGAGGCGGTCGATGACAGCTGCAGCAAACTGCCACTGCTCCGCCAAGCTGAGCTGCCGGTCTTGCTCCCGTACACGTTCGACTAAAAACTGCACCTCTGCAAGAAGAGCCTGCAGCTGGCCGTCTGCTGCCACAGACCGAATCACTCCGCTATGGGTTTGTAGAGCAGCTGTTCTCCCTGATACAACCACAGCCTCGAGACCACAGGCCCCAGAGGATGTGGTTGATGTGTCAGGGTCTGGGGACGCTGAAGTTTCCGGTGGGGGGCTCCCAAACTTTAGAGATGGGAGGTGGTGATGGATAGGTGTATTTCCAGGCGGTCCCCCTCCTCCCTCTGTTGCTCCGTCTTCCTCTACTCCACCACTGTTGACCCTCCCATTACTTGTGGCTCTGCTCCTCTGGAGTGACTCCAGCTCTGCAGTGGTCTGGAAGCCCATGTAAAGTAGATGACCGTTGGGCTGTGGATGTGGATTGGGGCTGGGATTAGGGAGGATAACAGCCTGAGCATTGGGCCGGTGGGGCAGTGGCTGTGACAGAGGGTGGTTGAGCTGAGCCAGGCTGGCCTGCAGGGAGTTGAGGCTCTGGGGGAGGTTGGAAGGCACTGGCGTGGGGATGTTGGTAGGAGAGGACAGGGTCTTGCTCTGAGAGTCTGCCTGGCTGCTGGGAGGAGTGGTCTCCGCTTCCTCTCCTGGACGCTTCATCCGCAGGAACCAAGGAATCCACTGCAGCAGAACCAAGTGCACCTGACACACAAGGACACAAGATTTCTCTATGGTCTTTA
This sequence comes from Hollardia meadi, assembly GCA_037974645.1. Classification (NCBI taxonomy): domain Eukaryota; kingdom Metazoa; phylum Chordata; class Actinopteri; order Tetraodontiformes; family Triacanthodidae; genus Hollardia; species Hollardia meadi. The sequence goes on from JBBPCS010000855.1 coordinate 14,468,275, forward strand.
TTAGCCTATTGCAGGTACAGTTAGTACTCTTATTGTGCATTAAACCTTGAGCTTTCAAGCTTGGTACAACTTTTTATCCAAGTATATTACTAAGCTTGTTCAGGCTTGTTTCAATTAATTTAATAACAATGCAAAGATTTGAACTATACCTGGTTTAAAAGACCCTGAAAATATCATACAAGCCTTCATTTCATCACACTTTCACATTATTGCACCTGCCTTAATCAAACAACCCTAGACAGGCCACAAAATTCAGCCCCAAGGCTTTTAACTCCTCTACACTGTTTGTCTGTTCCTGTTCTGTGGTTATCTGTCAACACATTTCATTAAGAGGCACTTAGCTACAGTATATTAAATGAATGGTTAAGTCCTTACAAACCTTCACATAGTCAGAGATTATTAAACAGTGACATCTTGGCCATCCCAGAATCAAAGATAAAGACCAGGCTCTGGAACAATCCGCCTGAGGAGATCTACTTAGCTGAATGCATGCCCTCTTTAAAATAGATTCTCAAATAACACTTTTATTGTATAGCTTACATTGATTTTAATCAATTTATCCAGTCGTTTTTAACCACTGTGTTTTAACCCTTTCTTATTTTATTTTATATTTCTTTGTACTATGTTTTGTTCTTTTTGGTTTTGTTGTAAAATATTTTTGGATATCCATCCATCCATTATCTATCACCGCTTATCCTTTGCAGGATCAAAGGTCGCAGGGGGCTGGAGCCTATCGCGAGAGGCTATCACAACCCACGCAGACACAGGGAGAAAAGTGCTCCATAAATAACATTTGTAACAATTATATATTACATTAATAACAATTGTTATATTATAATCTATTATTATAATTATAGTCTTCACAGAACTTGAAAATAACAATATTGACATCAGAATGCTGTTTTATTTCAGCTCAGCATTCAACACAATATCCCCCATGAAACTAAACAATGAAAGTTAACACTCTGGGCATGAGTAACACTCTGCAATTGGATAATGGGCTTCCTCACAAACAGACCCCAGACAGTTCAGATTGTTGGTCACACGTCCTTCACTCTAGTGTTAAACAACGAATCCCCCCAGGGCTGTCTGCTCAGCCCCCTCATGTTCATGCTGTGCACCCATGATAGTGCCTAACATGGAGAGAACTGTGTTGTGACGTTTGTGGACGACACCACCCTGTTCAAGGTCATCAAAACCAAGGAAAAAGGAGGCAAAGACACACACACACACCTGTCTACATCAGCGTAGACATGGACATCACAGCTTCTTTCCTTAGGATGTACTACAGATTGCATTTTGTTGTACAACCTTATGTTGTAGAATGATAAATACATTCATATATATATATAGATACATTCATGACCAACCCAACACCAGTTTGATTCATATCCCCTCACGTGCGCAATAAAAAAAATGTGATTTATGAATACTTTAAAAAATGACATACTGTATGTTATCATAACAACCCAACACCACTTTGATTGATGTGCTCAGGAAGGCACCAAACAAAAACATGATTTAGGAAAATAAATAAAAATAGAGATATCTGATTTTGCACATGAACCCTTCTTAAAACTCACCCAACGTGGCATTTGTCCACTGTTGGGGTTGTGGTGGTGAAACTGAAGGACGATGACTGTGGCTACTACTGACATCCCGACAATCACCATGGTGCTGGCAAAGTACTGACCTGAGCAAACAGGGGGGGGGGGGGGGGGGGGGGGAACAAAAAAAAAAAAAACCT
>JBBPCS010000855.1:14474440-14494961 GCA_037974645.1 Hollardia meadi
TCTATCTATCTATCTATCTATCTATCTATCTATCTATCTATCTATCTATCTATCTATCTATCTATCTATCTATCAGCATTGTTATCTATTTTTAAAAAATGCATAGCTCAGCTTGTGCAGTTTTCTGTCTGGCTGCACACCAACAGACTCCCTCCCGGTGTATAATTGAGCTGCACAGTTATTAGGAACAGAGTGTCCGTTGACACAAACATGCACAAACACATAGACTATAAACATCACATGCAGAAAACACACACTTGTTCGAGCGCAGTCTCACTCAAGGCACCGATGAAAGTCACTCACCCTGGAGCAGATTCACAAGTATGAACAGCCAAAGAGCCAGAGCCTGCCACATGCTGCACTCCTCTATATTAACAAAGAAAGGGTGGATTTAAAAAAAGAAGTGTGAGACAGAGATCAGGGTCCGGAGACGGAAAAAGATTGTAAAAAAAAACAACAAAAAACAAGTGGAGAGAGTGTGATACCGGCAGTGGTAGAGAAAAGAGAAGGAGAAAGGGAGAGGGAGTGAGAGCAATTAAGAGAGTGGGTGAGAGATGCAGTGAAATGAAAGCTCTAAAGCAGGAGACACTATATGTCGAACACACTCAGATGCTGAGAGCTGCCCATTGCCTGACCTACAGCTCAAACTCATCCTTCATGCTTCTCATCAATTCCTGCAGACTTTCTGTTTGCATTCATCTGTCATCATATCAATCATTCGGTCTTATTTTACCCCAGACTTACTCACTGCTTTTTTTTCCCCCATCTCGGTTTGAGATCTGGATCTCAAGCAAGACATCTTCGAGAGACTCTATGGATCCAATTATATAGTGGCAGTAGTCATAGTGAAACATCGAACAATTTTAAGTTATTGCTGTCTGTCTCTTCCTAATTTTCACCACCTAGCAAATTTGAAAGCTCTTTAAGCAGTCTAATCTGACATGAGTGCATCCACAGGGCAATGCTGACACCCACTGGATAGGTGAACAAAGTGCAAAACTTATCTTGCTGCACACACATGGTCAATAGCTCACGACTATAAAAACATTTATTATACCCCCAAGTTCTCCAAAAATCCCTTGACTTGTTTTCCGGGTGGTAAAGGAAGACACCGTATCACACGGTGCCCATGAGTGTCACAGCAGTCTGATTTTTTTAGGGATTTATCTTATTTAATCCTCCTCTCTCCATAAGATCAAGAACTTTTTGTTGTTGTTGCTGTGTTTGAAAGTTAATTACTGTTACGTGATGTTTGGATGTAATATGATATGGCCAATAATGTCCTCAGGTGAGAGAACTATTAAATAAATGTTATGACAAGTTTCTGAGTTCAGAGGCTTAGACAGTGCCAGTGGCTGGAATTCCTCAAAATACACATGCAAAGGATGAATGTTTGCTGATAATCCAAAGACAACAAAAAACAAAATTAGCATGAAATTACCAGACAGCTTGGTCATTGAGACAGGCCGACACAGACACAGAAGGGTAATCCAGAGAAAACAGGCAATCCTCTGAATAAACTCAAAACTAAAGGAGGCAGAGATTTTGCAAGCAGTTGATATTTTTACATTTTGTTTAAACGCTAATTTCATTAAAGGAGTTTGGCCTTTTTGTTATTATCTGTATTTATTGCCCCCTCCTACCCTGTATTTATCCTATTTAAGCTACTTATTTATATTATGCACTATTTGCTGGTCTCCCTAAAAACCCACTGAGAGACTTCAGATCCTGCAAAACTCTGCAGCTTGGATGTTAACCAGAACCAAGAGGACAGAGCACATTAGTCCAGTTTTAGCTGCACTGCACTGGCTTTTTGTAGCATTTAGAAGTGACTTTAAGTCCTCCTCCTTATATACAAAGACCTTAACGGTCTACAACCCAACATCGCTAACTCACTTGTTCTCTAATTGCCTTCAAGAACACTGTGATCATCGGCTGCTGGTTTATTGGAAGTTCCCAGCAGAAGCCGAAAGAAAATCAGGGATGCAGCTTTTGCCAATTAGGGCCCAAAGCTTTGGAACACACTTCCTAGATACAGCAAGGGCTGGCTCAAATAGAGGCAGCGGCAGCCAGCAGTGGCACTGGGAGGCTCAGCTACTCTTATTTTTCACATTTTAATTCACATTTTAATGGCTTTATGAACTTAAATAATCATGAATTTATGACAGAAACATACTGTATGAAATAAACATCTCAATGAAACATGAGATGTTTGGCAGCTGAGCCTGACACTGGAAGTGCCACCGCAAGCTGCCGCTGCCACAATTTGAACTTGCTGTCACTCATATCAGGGAAGTCAGCTCATTAAATATTTTTAAAAGAAAGCTAAAAACTCATGTCTAGCTATGACTTTCCAGATACTGGCTTGAAACGTATTTCTACCTTGCCTCGCACTTCTGCACTGTACTGGGTTTTTTTTGTTTTTTTTTACATGATTTTATGCATGCTAGTTTGAACCTTGTCTTAAACACTATTAGTCATTTGTTTTAATTTCCATCTGTTTCTCTGTAATTTATCTTTATCCCTATTTTTAGCTTATTTTTCTTTAGGCTTTTGTTCTCTTATTTTTACATTATTTATGACATTCTGTCCCTGGTTTTATGTCTTTTTTGTGAAGCACTTGGTGCCTGTAATCTTTTTGTCATAAAGCACTTTGAGCTGCATTTCTTGTATGAAATGTGCTATACAAATAAAGCTTATTATTATTACTACTACTTCTACTACTACTACTACTACTACTACTACTACTGCTACTACTATTATTAAGTACTATACAAATAAAAAATAATAAAGCAAACAAATTCAACATTTACTTGGGGGAGAACTGACATTGCATCAGATGCATAAATTGATTTGGCTACATTTAATTACTAAAGTCAATCAAATAAAGCTAATTTTAATTTGATTACACTTAAACCATGCGGAGTAGGTTAGTTTTGCAGACTGTGAAAGTTGAAAACTGACTAAATGCCCCTTTGTTAAGATATTATGCCACTTAAGCATGTGAAGGATACATGTGGAACATATTCGAACCTTGCCGATGAGTGTGCGTCATCCATATGCGACGTGTTGCCGTTTGCGTCGGTCGCAAACGATTGACGTCACTTCTTCGCGCACCAGTTCTTTGATTGTTTCATGGTAGCACCGCATTAAAATATTGCACACCAACACAAGCCCAGTGAGGTGAAACCCTGCGAATTAAGGTAATCAGTCAAAGTGATTAAGCTTCTTTAATTCATAGTTGTGGCTTGGGTGGGGAGTAGTTTGTGTGTTTGTCGTTACCAGACAAGGAATAGCCTGTGCTGCAGGCGGTAGTCGGAAATGGTGCAGTGCCAGTGCGGTGTGCTGCTGCCAGTACGAGCTAGCAGGCTAGCTAACGTTAAGTGTATGAGGAATGATGCTCACTAGGCTGCAGCAAGATGCACATTTTGTACGTAATTATGGCTTCATCGTAACACATTTAAAAAGTTTAAAATCTGAAAAGTGTTAACGTGGATTTAATAAAAACGTTTAAGCAGCCCGTCTAACCTGTAGTTGTTCAAGTTAGCGTTATAGCTGTATGTTATGTTCCTTCAAAGAATATAGCACGAGGAATGAAGGAAAAGGATAGCAGGATGTTGCCCCGCAAAAGTAATGTAAAAATAATCTGACCCTTTCTGAAATGTATTCATCTGATTTGACTCGCCATGAAGCCCCAATGAAAAATTAAGTTTCGAATAGCCTTTATGTAAGTATGAGAAAGAGGGGGGAAAACGAGGAAGGGTTTCTTAAGAAGAAATTATCAGTGTTTTCTGAAATTCGAGTGTCTTATTTTTGTAAGCTAACTAAGACATCCTGTCAAACATGAGTTTGTGTCGTCCAGATTAAGATTAGTGATCATTGACAAATTAAAAACTGTGTGTAGACTGTTTTTATATATCCTAGCGCTACATGACTAAGTAGCTTTTGCAGTATTAAGTGTATGTATCCAGTATTTTGTCATGCAGATTGGTACATAAGCACTTGGCAAATATAAGCGACTGTAAACAAATCTAAACAAATAGTAATTGAATTGAAATGGAACACATATCTGACTGAATTAAAATAACTCATTCATAATTAAATGTGCTAATAATTATACTGAAATAGTGTGCAAATTAATGAATCATAAATGCTGGGAAACCACTCCCACAAGTTTGACTTTGATGAAGTCATATCTTTGTGTGGGTGCACGCCTCCCTGCTGTACAGCTAACTGCATTTTAGTAAGTGCACACAGCAGATCCATGTGTGAAAATGGGTTATATTAGTATTTAAGGCACGTGTGCTACTCGTGTTTAATAGTGACCTTCACCTAGTACCCTTCAGTCTCTCAAAATATATTACATTACTATCATATTCTCCCCTCGTCCGTTTTATTTTTGTGAGAATCTGATCTGAGCATGTGATGTCTCCTCTGCCACTGTGTACTGTATGCAGAATGAATGTCCTTGTAGCTCCACAGTAACACCGGCACATTGATTGTTTAAGAAGATGGCCTACAGAAGGGCTGTATTACTTTTTTAATACTTTATTGCCAGTCAGTCTGTATATCTCCGTGTCTGTGAATCAGCCTTCGGTGCGCCACTGCGCGTCACGTGACCGACTAACTGCGAGAAAAGAAATCGAAACTTGCTTCGTCTGTGTAGGCCACCATTTCTCTTTTCTCTCATCACTCGGACTGTGGATTTTCCCTTTACTTTCTTGACGCGGCGCGTTTCACAGCACTGCATACAGCATTTATAAGCGAGGGACAAAACAGGACTTTTCACTCTTGAAGCTAAGGGAAGGACCTCACTCATCCAAAGTGTTTGCCTTTTTCTCAAATGAAACAATCAGATAGTTTAACAATTTCTCATCTGCGTATTTTGCGTGGCTACTCTATGACTTGTTACTGCAGGAGCAGCGCCGTTAAATCCCTCCACTTTTTTCACCACTGCCACATTAATTCCAGCTGCTGCAGGTGAGATCCACAATGCTCTCTTGACACATGGGACCTTGTGCTACCAGTAAGCTCCCAGTGGTGTGTTGTGTGCAACGAATTTGGAGCACGTACGAGGTTTAATTTCTGTACACTGCTAAGTTGACATTGAACACAATTGATCACTTTAAACATCAAACTGCATTGGTGGTATTTAGACGTGCCTTGACATGACAACAAGTGGGCGAAAGAGTTGATTCATCAATTGTCAAATGGGTCTTCTTGTTCATGCCTCTGCCCAGGTTTAAAACAGAGTGCAGCATAATGATAGTGGATTCAGAAAAACACAGAGTTGTTATTTTGGTTGTCAACTGTTGCCTTGTATCAGGGTCAAGATGAGTCAGCTCCAGCCCTGTTTGGGCCCTGAGCGGCCAGCCCTGTCAGCCCCGATTACTATGATGCACCACCACTATGGTGTTTTCTGTTAATGCGGTGGTGTTTGGGCCTGCTCAGCTCTATGTGACAGACCAGTGATGCTGACTGGGCGAGAGGGGATGAAATCTGACTCAGTATTGGGTGTCCCCTTGTTGTCAGTCTCACTAATATAGACATCATTGAATGTTGTCAGTTATGACACTTGAGGCTGAATCAATGTTTGTTGTGCCATGGGAGGATGTTGGAGTTCTGGACTATGCAGTTCAGGAGGAGTTCAGGAGTATTTCTATCGTCAAAGCTCTGCAAAACCTTATCATTATAGTCAGGGCTGTTTATAACAAGTGCATGATGTTTTGTTCACAGCTTGTCACTAGCAGGTAGGGACACTTTCCTGTGTCCTTGGAAACTTTTGTCTGCATCTGTGTCTCACTTTTCCCCTCCGCTATGGACCCACATCCAGCAATAATTTGTAAGGCCAGAAATAAAACAAAATAGTCACAAGAAGGTCTGAATTATTAATCACCATCCTTTTACCCTGGGATTAAGTTTCAGTGTGACTGGGAGAGACAGTGTGTCACCCTGCAGTATCCTTGTAAACTGGATCGAGTTTAATCTGAAGATGTATACAGCAACATTGACAGTGTTCTTTATTATTATTATGAATCTCAATTTTTCCATAACACTCAGATTTTTCATTATCCACTGTATACTTTATACTGCAGGAAAACAAGAGTTTAAGATTCACTGACTTATCCAAAGATACTTAAGCAGGTTGGAGACTTGCCAACAGGGTTTGAATTTTGCTTTACTGGATGCTGCTTATTTTATCATTCAATTATCTTACTGTTATTTATCCATATTTATTAATATTCCCCTGTCATTGTCCTTTGTTTGTATTTCAGGTCCTCTCAGTGTGCATTTGGCCTGCCCTGACTTTCTGCCAGGGTCTGCTGTTTGTGCTAGAGGACGCACACTTATACAGAAGCTGCACAGCCAGCTACGCCGGACCCCTTCACGCTCAAGCCCTGCGCTATGAGCAGAGGTAGAGGAGGGCCTTCCAGAGAACACTACCACAGGCATCCACCACCGGACCTCCCGGCCAAGGAAAACTATCACAGACCTGGCCCAGCCTCACTCTACCTGACGCCTGGCCCACAGCAGACTCCAAGTTACTACCAAAACCCTGCCTATCCTGTAGTGCCCATACAGCCACCAGCTCCTTCTCTCATCCCCTCTGCTCCCCCCACTCCAGACCACAATAAAGTAGCACCTAAACCAGTGGCCCCTAATAGCTCACATAATCCAAATCACAGTCCCAGTCCTAGTCCCAAATTCTTTCAGTACCAACAGATAGAGTTCCTGAGAGGACAGACCTCTGAGGCACCACTGTTCAGAGCCAGTCTATGTGGAGGTGGCGGGGGAGTTGTACCTGGCAGGCTGCCTAGTTCCTCATACCAAGTCCAGTCAGGCTATAGTAGATATCCAAAACCCAACAGCAGCCATAGGGGTAGAGGGGTGTATAGTCAGGACCAGAGATTTGGATACCCACCCAATGTAAGAGCCCCACGAGGCACCCCAGACCTAAGATTCCTGAATCAGAACCAGTTACGTGGTCAAAACCACAACCAGTACTCCAACAGACAACGGTGCTTCGAAGAAGACTCTCTGCCTGAGAATTTTCAGCGTTTAACCCTTCACCAAGACAGGCCCAACAGAGGAGGAGAAAGGTTTGACAGACAATCTGCATCTAGCAGCTCAGAGAATTTGAGCTTTACTAAAGTTAACATTACTCTCACTCCTGACATCCAGAACCAGGTCCACAGGGCTTTGGTTGCCTTGAAGCCAAGTGAGAGTATCTCTGCAAAATTGTTAGCCAAAAAACTGCGTCTGCCCAAAAAGATAGTCAACAAGGCTCTGTACTCTTTGGAGCGCTCCCAGAAAGCCTCCAAGCAAGGACTCCTCCCTCCCGAGTGGACTCTTTATAGAGAACATCTCGGAGGCGAGAGAGATCAAAACTCTGTGGTACAAAGTCCACCTTCCCTTCTGTGGGTCAGCTCAGAACACCTCCTTGAAGCCAAGTTTGAGCTAAAAACAGAAACAGCAGAAAACTTGGGACAAGCCAAAAAAGAGGACTCCGACACAGAATACAGTTCCTCTATCTGCTCCTCTTTAGAGTCATCTGACTCTGAAGAATCCCAGCCACCAGCAAAAGGTCAGCACCAGGAGAAACAGCATCCCGGCACTACCAGCTCCCCTGATCAGGAACTTAAGCTTCCCACAATGACAGACCAGAAGGTGCTAGTTCTGCGGTACCTCCTGAATTCAGGGGAGGCAACTGCTCTCGTCATTGCAAAAAATCTGGGTTTAAAGACTGCCAAGCAGGTTAATCCCACCCTCTACGCCCTGGAGAAGCAAGGTGATGTCATTAAGAATGGAGACGCCACCCCTTTCACCTGGGAGCTCTCCACCCACCGTAGAGAGAGGATGGAGAGGAGTCTTAAAGCTGCACAGAGCACCCCTACTGAGGGGGCTCAGATGGAGCTAGAAACCAGAGGAGATGAGGAGGGAGGTGGATCTGCGTTCCTGCCATCACCTCTACCACCAATACTAGGTCTTGAGCTACTGCCACTTCAAGAGGGTTGGATGCCCGAACAAAGTCATAGTGAAGGGGTAGGTAAAAGTTTGCTATGTATTTATTTATTTATGTGTCAAAAAGTCAAATGTCAAAAAGTTTGGGCCCAGGCCTCTTTCTGTGTTAGGCCAGGTCTCACGCCTGAACCTCATATCTCAATCACAGTAGTTTCACATGGATGTTAATGATTAATTGCTGTTAAGAGTTTAACCGATTAAAAACGTATTAACCGACAATGTATTTTATCCATCATTTCTCTGGAGCTCTCATGTATTCACTTTTATACTACATGGGGGCACCCATCACCTTTGCAGTTCAGAAAAACTTCTGTCGCAACAGAGGAAGAAGCAGTCAGTGGGAAATGGCAATAAAAAGAGGGCAAAACATTGTCCAACATGGGAGTATTGCACTGTGAAAGAGGACAATGCTCAATGTTAATATTTCGACAGCGACTTAAAATACAGCTCCAGTCAAACGTCAATGTTGTACCACCCAAAAAGTCAGCACCCGACAGTTGCGGTGAAAGTTGAACGTGGATCACTGTCCTCCCAACAAACTGTCACGAAAAAAGATTTATCTTCCCTGGAAGATGTGAAGCGTCTTTTTATTAGATGTATTCAGCTAAAGTTACTAGCCACAGAGTTCTACCCTGATTTTATTAACCCTTTTATCTCTGCTTTTCTCTTTTCAGTCTCAATCCTCCCTTCAGCCCCCCTTTCCAACCTTATGTAAAAACGAAGAGCCCAACGAAGGACAGTGGGCCACTGACGACATCCCAGAATTCCTCAACGCCATTCGCAGAGAAACAGACGCTGAGAAAATGGCAGTGGAGAAGGCCAATGCTGTGGGTACTGTAGCAGTGTCGCTGGCTGCTCCACCTCCGCAGAACCTGTGGGCCAAATTACAGGAGTTGAGGCTGAAGAACCCTGTCAGCGGCCTCATGGAATATGCCCAGTATCTGGGACAAAACTGCGAGTTTCTGCTCCTCGACCAGTCGGGACCCTCTCACGACCCACGGTTAGTTATTTAATCTACTCTGTTATGTGTGAAGTTTTCATTGATACAAGGGGTAAAGTAAATTAATCTGTCATTGTCTGTGTATTCAGGATGTAATGTTGGAATTTAACTAGGGGTGCAACAGGGCCATTGCTTACCTTACTGAGTGGATCAGGTATTGACCAATCAACATTAAATATAGTGTGTTTGTCAGTGTTATTACAGCGGCCCAGAGGCTGTTTTTATTGTCACAGTAATCCCTTTGTTCAGGTGGCTTTCATTTTGGTTTTAAATATCAAAAAAGAGCATTATCAGATTGATATCAAAGCCCTAAACCATATCAGCAGATGTTCTGAATTGAGATATCAGGAAAGGAAAAATGGGATCAATGCATCCCTCAATGTAATATACTTGTAAGTGTATTTTTTTTATTATTATTATATTATATTATTATACTTATTATTATTATTATAACTTGGGGTGTTGGTTGTTTTTGGTTTTCCACCCACGTGTTTGTTACCTTCTGTAAAGCACCTGGTGACTGACATCGATTTGAAGTCTGCGAGAAAAATAAACCTGCCTTAATAAAGATTTATGATGCTTTCAATTCAGAATGAAAAATTATTTGGCTTATTATGCAAAACAATAGTATCTGAAAATTGTAGCTGCTCAATTAATCATGTATTGACAGATCACTGTGTCTTTTCTGCACCATTGACTGTATATAAAGATGGACGACATGAGAGCTCCCCAAAAGTGATGCCAAAACATCTCAATTGCCCCCTAGTCATGGGCTTCAGTATAGGTCATAAAAACCTCCTCCTCAATGATATCAGGTAGGACATGGGCCAAACTAAAAACGTAAGAAAAGAAAAAAAATACACCTCACATACACCTGGGATTTTTTCCCAAAGGTGGTTTCTGTCATTTTAGGAAGTTCTTATCACGCTGATGTATGTTCATGTGTTCATTTTTCTGATCAGTTTGGTTTTAATTGGTTATTTGATGCTATAAAAACAGGGTGAAACATCATGATGGACAGCTGAGCCCTGCTCACAATTGGGTGGGCAGATGTATGGGCGGGAACTCAATACCGCAGCTCCACTGCCCACTTGCTACTGTGCAGACTCTGGCTCCAAATTAGGTCACCAGCGCAAAATGGCAGCGCTTGTATCCGGGATATTTTGGCCTCATTTTTGTACAATCAGAGGAACTGGAGACGCGTCGTCCATCTTTATTTATGTCAATGATCTGCACTGCAAAATTTAGTTTCCTCCTCTTTCAGATTCCGTATGCAGGTGATGCTCAATGGGAGGCTGTTTCCTGTTGCAGAAGCGTCCAGTAAGAAGGTTGCAAAAAAGGATGCTGCTGCTGCCACCCTGCGTATTCTCATGGGAGAGATGAGGGGAGGGGGAAGCACGGTGGATGAGGAAAATACTGCCAGTATGGACCAAGTGATGGGTCAACTCGCAGACATTAGTGTAAGTTTTGTTTGATGGCGAGGAAATAAGCCCCCGTCCGCCATCTAAAGACTGCCAAATCTTGCTTTTAACAGCTGAAATTGGTCAAGCATAGCACTACATTTAACGAGGTAAACAGCAAAATGTTGATGCACATCAGTCAAGATTAAGAGGTTGTGGAAGCCAACATTTTGTTTGTGATTATTTTGCAGCCCTAATAAAAATTGTGAGTAAATGAGTAGCTATTTTATTCAAAAACACAGCCCTAATCGAAATATATTTTTTCTCCTCCACTGTTTACCAGGGGTCAAATGAAGGCATGGGGGAAATATGTGGGACTGGCGGTGTGGAAGGGATGGTGATGGCAGAAGGACCTCGACAGCCACTGTCCCGCTCTCTGCCTGGTGGGAAGAATCCGGTGTCTGTCCTGATGGAGTATAGCCAGCGCAGTGGGAACCCCATCGAATTCATAATCACTGGGCAGGCAGGTCCACCACATGACCCAAGGTACTGGCTCCTTTACGTCCATCTGAATCTGTCTTTTCAGATGTTGTTTTCCCCAACACTGCAACTCTCTTTGCAGACATACATTTCCCCTCAGGGAAGCAGTTGATCAGCTGTTTCTGGTCAATCTGTCCCCAGTACTGTAGTCAGCTGACAAAGACACAATAACGCCTCTGTCCATTCACAACCATTCCACTTTTTCTGTTTATAATCCATCTATTTAGGCAGCTGGCTGAGAGATACAATACAAACTTGTGTTTTCCTCTAATAACTTTCTAAAAATGCTGCATGCATGCGTCTCAATCACTAGTACAGCATAGGCTCTCCTGTCACCGAGCCTTTCTACCTTTTCCCTCCTTCTTTACCTTCTCTGTCCTGCGATCAGGTTCATGTACAGGGTGAAGGTTGGAGAGAGCTTGTTTCCAGAAGCCTCAGCTCCAAGCAAGAAGGCAGCCCGCCAGCTGGCTGCAGAGGAGGCCGTCAAAGAATTAATGGCTGATGGGAGACTGCAGGTCAACAAGGTGAGGTCAGGCATAACTCAAGTTGTTCATTTGAGAGGACAGAGAGGGGGTTTGCATATCCCCAAAATGAGTGGAATGACTTTAGAAGAACAGATCACTCAGGCAAGGAAAAAATAACACTGTCATACTGTTCCGCTTTGTTTGCTCAATACCGTTCACAACTCTCTTTCTCTGCTCTTACTCCCTTTTCTCTTTTCCAGCCTCAGTTGCCCCTGGGCTCTTCCAGTGATAGTGATGGCAGTGGAGTTGGGACTACATGTCCCTCTTTGCCCCCTCTGACTGCGGAAGAGTTGCGAGCAGCGCATGAGGCCGGGGTCGGGGACCTCATCAACCACTTGAACAACAACGCAGTGTCGGGCCTTCTGGAGTACGCTAGAGCCCGAGGCTTTGCTGCTGAGATCCGACTGGTGGGCCAGTCTGGGCCTCCACATGAGCCTAAGTATGTGTGTGAACTAGGGCTGTCACAATATCAGATTTTCACTTTGTGGCCAAACTAATTCATGTTCACAATATTATTGCGATATGTGTAGAAAATGAAAAATAATAATAATACATCAGTCAAATTCATCTTTAACTTTGTTTTAAAAAAAGCGTCCCTTTTTGGGACTCAAATGTAGACTGTAAACATAACTGTTCAACAACATGGAGAAAGAACAATTATACTTAATGAATTGTGAATTAAACGATCACGTGTACAGTATATTATTAACACAATGTCAGTATTTCATTTTTTGAAATATCAAGGTTATCGTCCATATCGCCATACAACCCTAGTGTGAACTGCACAAAACATAACATGCAGGCACTGGATAACAAACTCTCTTACTGTCTGGGTTACCATGTGCTTGGAAAAATATGTTCTTTGTATACCTGAGAAAAAGTAATTTCTATGATATTTTAAAGTTTTGCTTCATTTATCTGAATCTCTGTAGTTCTAGCAACACTTGACAAGCATTGAAAAATGCTTGAATGGATATTTGTGTTTATATCCCATTGGTCTTAAAACAACCATGGTTCCCATGGGATCCTTTGTCTTAGAATGAGTAAGAAAACCTTGTCAACGCCTTGTCTGATTGCATTTCTCTTTTTTCCACCCATTCAGGTTCACCTACCAGGCCAAGCTGGGTGGACGATGGTTCCCTCCAGTGTGCGCATCTAACAAGAAGCAGGGAAAACAGGAAGCAGCAGATGCTGCTCTGCGGGTTCTGATTGGAGAGGCTGAGAGAGCAGCTCGCACTGGGGAGCTTATCCCAGCTGAGGTTCTGGCTTTTTAATGTTTTCACATTTTTTTTGCATGCACCAACATCAAAAGAGTCCTCTGTGGCTCAACATTGGGATAACGCAATACGTAATGGCAAGATGGATGAGTGAGAAATGGCAGAGCATGGCGAGAGGTTTTGCTTACCTCATTACCTGTCTTGAAAGATAATTACAGAAAACACCTGCATGTAATTGAAAAATCACCTCGCTTGTATAAAACTGGTTCACTGACAAAATAACAGCATTAACAATATGCACACTTAGAATAACCCGTAATCTAATTTAAAACAACAAACCAGTCTACAGTCAACTACACCCAGAGTCTAACTCGACATATTTGCCGCTTTACAGTAAATAAATTTGTTCCGTAAACTGGAAGGCTTTAGCTTTGAAGCAGCTATAGGAAGCGGTGAATTTGTATTAACAGCATACAAACATTACCCTTTCTCTTGCTGCACATGGTGTTTTGTGTAACATACACTCAGGACAGCCTGCCTTAGATATGTTTAGTCATAATGTACGAAAATAATCCGGTGATGAGAGACTTATCATTGGAATGCACAGTCAAATAAATTTCGGATTTTACAGAATATGAAATAATCCTCATTTCCTTTCTATTTTGCCTGTCCTGTATACATCCCTCTCTCTAGCTTCCAGTGAGTGGCAGCACTTTGCATGACCAGATAGCAATGTTGAGTCACCAGCGTTTCAACGCCCTGACCACACGCATCCAGCACAGCCTTCTGGGGCGCAAGATTCTGGCCACCATCGTCATGAGGAGAGGGGAGGGCCTGGGGACTGTTGTCAGCCTGGGAACTGGTATATCCATTACCTTTAGCACACAAACTTTGAAGCAAAGGGAGGTGTTAACATGGAGTAAGGAATTGTGGTACAGCATAAAAAATATGTTGTCACTGCGTTTTTCCCATAATATAAGGAGGTTTTATGGATTTCTGTGCTCAGAGGCAAGCAGTGTCAGAAACAGAACTAGGTCACTGCAGAACTGAGAAGCATTGGGATTGTTGTGTTGGTTGACATTGAATGTGTTTCTCCTTTTATTTTTTCTGTCAGGAAATCGCTGCGTTAAAGGGGAAGAGCTGAGCCTTAAAGGGGACACTGTTAATGACTGCCATGCTGAAATTATCTCCAGACGGGGATTCGTCCGGTAGAATTAGATCTTGCTCTTCATCAATGTTTCCCAGTTCTGAAAATACCCCGCTCTCCTCCCAGACCCAGGCTGCAGGACATAATTTAAAGGTCTAACTTGCCATCTCCTTTCCTTCTCAGGTTTCTATACAGCGAGCTGCTCAAATACTATGATGGCACAGACGACAGTATATTTGAGCCAGCGGAGAAAAACAAACTGCAAATCAAACCTGACATCACCTTTCACCTCTACATCAGGTGGGAATATCAAATGCTGTCTTTCTCCTCGTTCACCTCCACCCATGCTCTCCTCTTTCATTCCCGTCCCCATCCAGCACTCGGATACATCAATGTTTCATGTTTGGATCAATGTGGTCCCTCCTGCATGTCATGATGGTGTGTGTCACGTCAATAGCTCATGTCTCTTCTTTCTGTCTCATCCATAGCACGGCACCTTGTGGGGATGGCGCTCTGTTTGACAAGTCATGCAGTGAGGCAGGGGATGAAGTCGAGGGCCATCAGCCTCTGTTTGAGAATACTAAGCAGGGCAAGCTTCGCACCAAAGTGGAGAATGGTGAGAGATAAGACTGACACACATCTGACTTCACAATGATGTATCGGTGCAGTGAATGGAAGCAAATGATTCCACGCTCTGTGACCTTTTGTCTATGTGTGGTTGTTGTTGCTTGTTCCAGGCGAGGGCACCATCCCAGTGGAGTCCAGTGCCATTGTGCCCACCTGGGATGGCATCCAGCACGGTGAGAGGCTGCGAACCATGAGTTGCAGTGATAAGATCCTGCGCTGGAACGTGTTGGGTCTCCAGGGGGCGCTGCTCACCCATTTCCTGCATCCCATCTACCTGAAGTCCATCACACTTGGTAAAACATACTTGTTTTCTCTGGAACGAAGATCAGATGTGACAAATATTCATGAGAGTGAAACTGGATGAATTCCCACTTTTACGTTTTACTTGTTGTCTCAAATTTCTGTTCTACATTGTGTCTTTGCTGTTTTAATCTTCAGGCTATCTGTACAACCACGGGCACCTGACACGTGCTGTTTGCTGTCGGCTGGCCCGAGACGGTGAAGTGTTTGCCCAAAGTCTCCCTACTCCCTTCATGTTAAACCACCCAGAGGTTAGTTTTTGGCAATGTAGGCATTAATCAGGTGTATTGAGGTTATCCTCGTTAAATTAATCAATTAAGCTGCCAGCACTCCTGCTTGTGCCTGCACAACTGTTTCTTGACTGTTCATCTTCCCTGGTGAAATGCCTGAGAAATACAGTAGCTGGCAGTTAAGCACAATTCAGCTTGTTCCTTATTTTAGCCCATTGTTGAACATTGTCTTGGTTTTCATTCATACATTACTGACATTGGTTGAATCTGCTATCCCTAATCGAAACAGGGTGTGATGCAGCCGTCACACTCCGTACTCCATGCTCTGTTTTAATTGCTGACTCGCATTGAAGGGCTAAGTTAACCCGATTGAACAGAATATGCTCTCTTTCCACCCCTCCCTTCTTTCTCCCACACCACCTGGTTGGGTTGTAGGTGGGCAGGGTGAGTGTGTACGACTCCACTCGTCACACCGGCAAGACCAAGGAGTCCAGTGTGAACTGGAGCTTTCCAGACCAGCACAGCGTAGAGGTGCTGGACGGGACCAAAGGCAAACTGGATGGGTGTGTAACTAAATCAAATTTTGTTACTTCTGATTGCCACATACATTGTTTATTAATTAACTTTGGACTGGTTATATAGTTTGTTGTTGTCCACTCTCAACCACTTATTATTTAAGGAGTGTAGTTCTGATGCTTTTGTGTTTCTCTAGTAGCTGACAATAACTTTCAATTATGCCACTATAGGTTCAAGTCAGTTCTTTGCTTGAGCTGAGCTTTTGAATTTAAATGGATGTACCTCAGTGTGCATCTAAAATTCTTTTAAGTTATGTGATTTTGTTTTTTCATCTGTATGAATTGTTGATCATTGTGACGCCATGTCACTGTCAGCAGACGTCCCTGGTATTTGTTTCCAGAAATATTATTTAAAGATATTACAATCCGTTGTTAAAATTCAATTTGAGTTGGTGTGTGTGTCCCAAATAATCCTAGACTGCGAGTTTACAATTTACAAAACAAACACAAACTGATAAAAACCCTTGAGCATTTAAAATTTTGGAATAATAAGTGCTCTGTTGTATTCAGTAAAGTCTGTCACTTAACAAGATCACTTAAAATTTAATCACCCAAAACAGTGAGCAGCAGGCAGTTAAGTAAGCTAAATAGGAAACGGATGTGTGATCAGAGGAAAAAATGTTAAGCCAGCTTGCCAGACAATTTATGTCTTCCATGACTCACATTTTTTTTTTTTTATGAACACTCAACTGAAGTGCTGTCTGATGTCTTCCCTCTAGCAACAAACTCAGCGTGTCCAGAGTGTCCAAGTCCAACCTGTTCGCTCTGTTTCGCTCTCTGTGCCAGCGGTGTGGCCGCACTGACCTCCTCTCGCTGCCCTCCTACTCCCAGGCCAAGATGTCAGCCTTGTCTTTCCAGCTAGCCAAGCAGCAGTTCTTCCAAGCCCTCGGCGCCCAGGGTTACGGCGCCTGGATCGGCAAACCGCTGGAAGAGAAAAGCTTTGAGGCAGGGGAAGGAACCGGGAACAATGGAGCAAGTATCCCTGTGGGATATAGCAGCAGTAGTAACGGAGGAGCAATGGAGTACAAGCAAGAGGAGGTGTAGAACAGTGCTTATTAAAAGGGTAATATAAAAATGTGGGGGGAGAAAAGCACAAGGCAGGGGCCGATTGAACGGATGGATGTGGAGGGGGAAAAAGGACAATCAAACAATGCATAGCCAGCAGCTAGAACTGTATCCTGTGATGGAGGAACAGTGATGGAAAAGGACGGAATAAATTAAAGGAAGATGGCAAGGGCAAAGCCTGAAGGATGAACGGGGTCGTAGAGCGCTATGGAGCAATCCACCAGGTGTACAGAATAACAAACACAACATGAAAAAAGGAATTAGTTTGAAGTCAGCATAGTAAACACCACTACAAGTCTGGGTTATATTTAATTTCTATAAATGGATATTTGCATATGAATGCAGAATCTGTGGGCAAAGGACAGGATTTGGGTATCGGAAGCATTGTTTTCTGTTTGTAGTTTTTAACGTATAGTTTGTTTTGTTTTTTTAAGAGTTGTCTCTTAACTGCAGCTCAAGTCTCGTGTCTGCCTGGATATCTGTCATCTGGATATCTGCTGGTTACACCGGAAGCCCTGAAAAATTGGCAGTTCTCCCCAGAGACTAAATCGACGTTGTCAGACGATAGTTGATGGGTTCCAAGATTGGATTATGTTAGTTTGTGGAACAATTACTGTGTTTGTCAGCTTCCTTCGTACTCTTAATTACTGTGGATTGCAATTGTAGTTTGGACCCAGTTGATTTGATGTCTTGTCTGATTTTGCCCTGAGAGCTTGAATAGCTGAGAAGTGCTGCTAATTGGTAGTCAACCCGATATAACCCGCCATTGTATCAGTACTTGTAATTATGATTACGTTAATTTGAGTTTAAATCCTCTGTCACAAAGTTATTTTTCTGCTCCTTGTGTTCTACTGCATGGAAATACATGTAGCTGCTTTTAGGACGGCGAGCAGAAGCAATCGGATACCTTCAGCAAGAATATGGATTTTTGAAAATGTCACTCACCCTCGTTAAATGTCCTGAGTAAATTTTGGAATTTCGTCCTTGCTCAGCACAGTCCCAGCTTACATTGTACACCAGAGGCTTTCTTTGTACATAAGAGTATCAGTGCCCACTTTTATTCCAGTCGGCGAGTAACCAAACATTCACTGTCCAACATTTGAGGCTTTAGCTCCTGTAAATAAAGCCTTTGATCAGGCCCCTTTCTGGGTAAAATTTACAGGTAAAAGTTACAGTTCACCCTCAGCTGTCCATGGATGCATATGTTGTTGCTATGGTTCCATTAGCATAGCATTGATCAGTGCCGCCCCTTTGATCAGAACCATCTGTGCGTTTGTGCTTTCCTATAGAAATACTGATGTCGTTACCTCCAAGGAGTACATTTCGGTTCTTATGTTGTGTTCTTTTTCTTGTGTGTTATAACCCTTTTTTCTTCATGTCTGTCAAGTTCATCAGTAGCTGGCCATGCTAGCAAGTCCTGGAAAGTCTCAACTGTCCTGCCTGCATGTTGTTTTTTTTACATCTCAATATGAAAAGGCTTTGAGGTTCTTGTGCATGGCCAGTTGTTGAGGACTGCTCAGTGAGGACAGTTTTGTTTGTGTAAGGAGAGCATGTAGTCTCTTCTTGACATGGTTTTTGACATGTAGATAGATGGTGTAATATATACATCAGGTATATACAAATACATGAACACACGGATGTGCAGTGTGGTCCAAAAGTCTAGTACAGGAACTCTATTACTAATAGAAATTAAAAAATTGCTAATTTAATTAGTAATTAATCTTTAGCACAACTGGTTAGTCAAATCATTTACGTCTCACATTGTTGGGTAATATTTTTATTTTTTTTTTGTATTAAAACATTTTTGTATTATCCACATTTTTAAGAAGAATCCACATTAAGCACTCCTTCAGAGCACGTCAGAGGCGTACTTTCATGTGTTACACTGATGTTTGTGTTTGAGGTCTTGTAACTACAGCCATGTCAAAGTCAGAACTCCGTCATACTTCAAACAGTTTGGTGTAGCTTTGATGAATGCTCTGAGCCATTGTTTTTCTGAAAGATTAATCCTATTTCAAAAGGTTTTAGCTTGAAGTGATCATATGCCTCTAGAACTGAGTGACACCTCTCTCTGGTCAATGTGTACTTAACTCTCTTACTGCAGTTTGAGAGCAGTGATATACAGTACACTATTGACCCCTAATAAGACTTAAAACTCAGACAAGTGGAAAGTTTCTCAGGAAAATTCCTTTATCAAGAGACGGCACTAACTGCAAAAGACATAATACAGCAAAACAGTTCAGTTTTTTTAAAATTACATTATTGCAACATTGGCTCTAAATGTTTTTGAATAAGAAGAAATTAAAATCATCAAAACATACAGTTATTGGTATTGCACTCAGACTTTTGGACCCCACTGTGCACAAAAACGAATGCTTGAGTATAATGCTGTATATATTCTGTGTGTGTATGTACATGTATAGGTTTAATGTATATATTTTCTGTAAATCATCTACAATTGCTCATGTTTTTCCCCCACTGATGTTTTAACTAAACTGCAAAAGAAATATGCTGTTTTTTACCAATGACATTTGGAAAGTAAAAAATAATAAAATAAGTAGCATAGGTTCAGTGGAGTCATGTGTTTCTGGTATTTTCTTCTTATCAGAGTCTGTTATACTCTGTTTTATTTATCACCCCCTTCTTTCTCTGGAGGATTACTTCCTTGACCTGTCTGAATGATCCAGGGAAATGATGACTGGAAAGAGACTTCCCAGGCTGAAAGTTTGAGTTAGTAGGAGATTGTAATTTTTACAGGATGGGCTCCTTTCCTCAGGGTGGCGTATAAATCCAGTCTGCCTCCAAATAGCTGCAGAGTCGATTGCAATGCTGTAAAGGATCAGCAGATGGAAACATGTCCTCACCTTTGGGCCGGAGGCTGTGTGTGAAGTGGAGAAAGGCTACATGAAATCAGCCCTGGATGACCTGATGCTTGACAAAATCTAGGTGGGTTTCCTTAAGAAAATCTGTGCAGTGCTGACATTTTATCAAATGACCAACATAGTACATTATGTTACATACACTACGCTACTTACATACATTGTATGATTGTACAAGATTAAGATATTTTTGGTCCTTTTGCTTTCATTTTATGTTTATGTGCCCCTTTTACTTTTAGACCTTAAAGGTGAGGAGATTTTGGCCAGAACCATCATCTTCAATAGGCTAATTTAAAGGGAAAGTTCGCTCCAAAAGAAAAAATATGTATTTTTCCTCTAATCTGTTGTACTATTTATCCATCTTGATGGATTTGGTGTGAGTTATCTGGTTTTGGAGATACCGGCCCTAGTGACGTCTGCCTTCTCTCGAATATAACCGACTTAGATGGCACTTTTCTTGTGGTGCTCCAAGCACCAAAAAACATTTGAAAAACTGAACAATTATGTCTCCAGAAGTCATGATGAAGTCATGTGGGAAGACGGACATCTCTACGGCAACTCACACCAAAGCAATCTAGATGGATAAATGGCACCACAGAGAGGAAAAATATGTATTTTTGATTTTGTGGTGAACTGTCATCTTAATTTTAGGACACATTTTGTGTAAGGGTAACCAATTAACACCTAACTAATTGAAAAAAATTAAAAGTGCGTATAGAGATACATCAATCAGCCACAAGATTAAAACTACTGACAGTTGAAATTAATAACATTTCGCTACAGTGCAATATTCTGCTGGGAAACCCTGGATCCTGGATGCCAATTGACACAAACCACCCGCCCAAACACTCTTGCAGATCAAGCTCACACTCCGATGACATTGGTCCCCCAGCAGGACAATGCGTGCTGCCACACCATAAAAACTGCTCAGGAACAGCCCGAGGAACGTGACAAAGGGCTTAAGGTGTCCACCTAGCCTCAAAATGCCCCAGATC
>JBBPCS010000855.1:14507259-14519621 GCA_037974645.1 Hollardia meadi
GTGTGTGTGTGTGTGTGTGTGTGTGTGTGTGTGTGTGTGTGTGTGTGTGTGTGTGTGTGTGTGTGTGTGTGATATGGAATTAGTACCATTAAGGCCAAACAGACATAGCAACACACTCCATTTTCCAGGAGGCTGACTTGCAATATATATTCATGAACCCAAAAGTGCATTGTAGATTCAATGTGTGTGCAATGTGCGTCTAAACTCTTGAGTGCACAGTCAGATTAAGAGAGTGATTGCCGATGAATGCTTAACAGTATCCCACTTAAGAGCTGAAATGTCTGATCTGATGGGCTGCACTCTTAAGGTGGAAGAAGACTGTAGCAGCTGTGTAGAAGCTGTTGGGTTCATCATGTGACGTTGGTGAGCTTGAGAATTAATGCACTTTGGGTTTTTTGTGTATTATACTATTCAATTCAAAACATAGTCCTTGAGTTGATGTAGACAAATGAACCAATTCATTGAGCACAGCTTTAGAAACCAAAGCCCTAAATACAGCTGGTTTTATGTCTGAAGTTTAGAAAATGTTGGGTTTTTTTGCCAATATTTCATAGATTGGAAGAGTTTTTGAAACAGAATATTGACACTAAAATACCTGAACTAAACTGACAGAGTCCAATTTCTGATACAAGGTCAGCAAGCCAACATCAGTCTAACCCTTATTCATGCTTGTTTATGGATATATGCAGCAGGCAGAGCAAAAACAGTAGTTTTACCAGAGGGGTCAATTTTTCTTTTCATAGTTACTTTTCCTCTTTTCTTCACAATTTAAAGGATAAGTGTATTCATAATCCATATTTTTTTTATTGTCAACAAATCCAATGAAAAGCCAGAAAGAACACTGATCCTACTGAAAAGCACTGCCTGTGTAGCCAAAGCCTGATATATATTGTTCCTCTGTGCCACAGAGCTCCAGGGTTGTCCAAAAACTTTTAACAACCACATCGTGCTGCGTTTCATACACCAACCTGCAGTAAATACTCACCTAAGGCATATTAATCCCCCGCTGAAATGAGTCCCCAAGGCATAACTATTTGATCCTGTTTTAACAGCTACAGTGAC
Organism: Hollardia meadi; assembly: GCA_037974645.1. Classification (NCBI taxonomy): domain Eukaryota; kingdom Metazoa; phylum Chordata; class Actinopteri; order Tetraodontiformes; family Triacanthodidae; genus Hollardia; species Hollardia meadi. The sequence continues at coordinate 14,508,322 of JBBPCS010000855.1, forward strand.
CCATTTTCTGAGAAAATAAATTACTTGCAATTAAAAAAAGAAATGAAACTATATATTTGTGATCCTTTTTTTCAAGCTTGCCTCTTCAGTAGGAACGAGTGAAGTGTCACGTTAAGGAAGGAGGAGTTGAGGATGGAGAGCATTAGGAGAAGCAGTATTGTGTTTGTTAGATTTGTTGACAGCAAGAAAAGTAATAACACCAGCCATTATCATTTAATGCTTCTTATATGCAGGATCTGTTGACACCTGAAATAGTACATAACACTGTCTAATACTGTGCTCCTGGTGACTGCGCTTTATATAATAAATACTTAAATGGATTAATTGCACTTATTAGTTACTTATTAATATTAATGTAATTATGTTTCCCCATTTTGTAATTTTACAACTGCTCCTTCTGTTTAATCTCTGTGTTAAAATGTTTTTTGTTTCTAGAATAAAGTGTGTTATATACTGTATATGTTTTTAAAATTGACTTGACTTGACTTAGGCTCAAAAACTCGCTATCATACCTCTAAGATGTGGCTAGAGGATTTAACTAACACACTCCATTTGGAAAGGATAAGATATGCTCTGAAAGACAGGCTTCAACAATTCAATAAAACCTGGAAACCCCTCATGTCTTGCAACTACAAATCCAGTACAGCAGTCCACATCCTAGCACACACTATACAGCAACTGAGATGGTTGAAGAGTGAAAGTTCTCTGTGGGTGGAGATGAGTAGGGAAGGGTTAGTGGGGTGGGTGTGGGAGGGTAGACTTGAGAGTGATGGGGGATCCTGGTCAGCTTGTTATTGTTCTTATCATTTCATGTTACTTGTTTTTTTTTGTTTGTTTGTTCTGTTTTTGTTTGTTTGTTTGTTTGCATTAGATGTTATTGCATTTTATTTCTTTATTGCCTTATTTAAATATTACCTTTGTGCCTATTACAATATTTGAGTTCCTAATGACCCCAGGGTTACATGCACAATTGTAATGGTCATGAAAATGAGTCTTGAATGCATATGTGGAATTTAATTGCTCAATAAAAAAGACATATATAAAAACTCGCTATCATGATAGCGTGTTAAATTAAAATAAATGAAAATGAAAAATAAGAATGAGAGTCCATGTTGGGGCTCTGTGAGGCTGTACTTAAACACATCAGTGCATCAGCACTCCCAATTATAATGTTTGCATGTTGATGTTTAGCAGATATAATGTTAAAAAGGTATTAGAACATAAACCAGGAATGTTGACCTGATAATGACAGATGAAAGGTTTTACAATTCATCCTCTGAGGACCATGAATACCTGTACCAAATTTAACAGCGAGTCATCCCATGGTTGTAGAAATGTTAAGTAAAACCAAAAATGTCAAGTTGCCAGTGGCGCTACAGGAAAGTGAGGGGGTCACCAAAGTTTTTAGAATACATTGTTTGGGAACCATGAATATCTCTGCAAAATCTGGTGTCAATCCATCAAGAAAATGTCATGATAATAAATCCAACACTTATAAAATATTTCAGTCTGGACCAAAAATGTGGACCGACCGACCGACCGACAGACAGATTAACATTGACTAGAGCCACACCACTGGCATGACTAACAAGGTTTTCTGATGCATGACAGTTATGGATGAGGTGAAAGCAAAAGTAAAAAATAAAAAAAAAATGATGAAGAAGAAGATGAAGTGGAGTAATATTTCCTCCACTGAATCTTTTTATTGGCGTAACAAAGCTTCAGAGGGCATTAATTCCATTTCCCATGGCCTCTTACCAAAGACATAAAATAATGTGTTCAAATAATTAACGCGCATGATTTCTCATTATCTCAGCTTTTTAACATCTTTATAAGTTGTGATACCTGCTGCTGAGGCTCCTGACAGCTGAATCTAGTCGTTCATTCCTACAGCACATTTGGCTCTTTTGATCTTCCATCTTTATGTCTTAATGGTTTGTGCAGTTGTGTTTTTTTTTTGTCTAAATGAACTAATGAACAAACGTGTTTGTGTATATGTATATTGCGTATGTGCGTGCACACGCGTATTAACTCCAGTAAACGTTGCTGTGCTCTGAGCGTGTGAGGTGAGCGGGTTAAAGAAGCCACTGAAGTGCTATGAGTTGTATTGATTGGAAATTCCCCGGTGCATTGATTATAAGCTCTATGAAACCAGACAAGCAGAGGATTTAAAGCACGACTGCAGTGAGGTATTGATGGGTGGAATACTATCGTTCTACTTCTGCTTCTTCCTTTGAAAGTCTGTTTTTGGTTTTTGTAAATGTTAGCTCTTATTGTCTATGCTGAGGCAGTGCCACTATGGTACACATGCCATTTCAGCAGAGGAGTGACAAAGGACATCATGTGACATCTGGGACTCGCTCTGAGTTTAACCAGACTTTTGACACAACGTGGTCTATCATGAGTTTTTAAGAGTGTGGGATCTTTCATAGATGTTTTGTCTTTTTTTGTCATTGTGCTCTGAGTCTTAAAACAATCCTCATGCCAAAGTCAGTCTAAAATGTCTATTGTGTTTGTGCTGCATGTTTCTAAGGATGTGCTTGTCGATTTTCTCTCTACAGAGCTCCATGTATTCTCTGGCCTTGAAGTGTCTGATCAGTCTGTCTACAGTCATACTGCTGGGCCTCATCATAGCCTACCATGCACGGGAGGTTCAGGTAAAACACATGCACACACATTCACAGGCCCACCTGCCTGTAAACACACAAACTAACTCACGGGCAGGTGTTCGACATGTTGGTAGCTTGGCTTTGCTGAGAGTTAGAGAAGAGGATCGATACAACTCTCGTGTCAAGTGTGCAGCTGAAGCTGGGAGGCGCTTAGCTTAGCTTATCTTAAAGACTGGAAGCAGATGGAAACAGCCAGTCTAGCTCTGCCGTTGTGTAACAAAATCTGCCTACCAACACCTCTAAAGCTCACCAATTAACACATTATATCTTACAAAATGTTATAGTTTGCTTTATATAGTATAGTTAAAACAGCAGTTTGTGGTTTTACAAAGCGTTATGTGCGACTTTTTCAAGACAGCAGGAAGTCACTGAAATAGTCACATGCATAATCCACGATAAAACCACACATTTTTGGTAATTTGAGCTTTAGGGGTGGACAGACTTTGTTACCTTTGGACAGAGCCAGGCTAGCTGTTTCCCCTTGTTTTCAGGCTTTATGTTAATTGGCTTCTGGTTGCACCTTTATATTTACTGGACAGATGTGTGTGAAAGTGGTATCGATCTTGGCATTAAAGCATTGTTTCCCAAAATAGCAACTACTACTTCCTCGGAGTGGTCTTCTTCAAACAGAGGCACATCTGAGCTCTGTCCATGGTGTACACATTATGTCTTCATCCCTCAGGCTCCTGAGATAAACCAAGGGACCCAGGTGTGTGTCAGCTCCAGCCAACTAATGACATTAATGAGAGTCGTAGTGGGATCAACGAAACAGTCTGCATGGCTTCGCATCGAGTAGATCTTCACCGAATGCTAAATACACACTCAAGCCAATAACAATCCTGTCATTCAATAGATGCACAGAGAAGACACAGCAAAGATGCAAACCCACACACGCAAAGGGACCTAAACATACGTGGCTTCAACCTCTTGTAAGGCTCAAACAATCAATCAGAAATGCTTTCATGCTTCATGATATCTGCTTTACTGTTTGTCATTTCACTAATATAATGGTACCATGGTCATTTAGCCGGGGTTTTCATCTGAAGCCATTTGCAATCGATGCACATTGACTATTTATGGGAGCCTTGCAGGAATCAGACCCAGTGAGTGCCCCCACACCAGCTATTACTCCCACCAGCTAAACAGAGCAACACTCATCCATCTAACCACATATTAGTTTAATGCTGTGACATTTTCTTTTATTACATCACAGCTTGGATGTTGTTGAAAATCTCTATTAAAGCTCCAGTGGGTCTGTGATGGAGATTCTAATGCATTCTGCTCTGAGGTTCAGGCTTGTCTGTCTGTGGATCAATAACTGGAGAGCCATTGCTAATTCACTGTCATACACAGGCACTGATAGAATTGTAATCAGTCTCTAATACGCAGCCGCTGTGTATTAAGATCCAAGTAGCCAATTCAGTGTATGCACATGTGGTGCACGTGCATCTGTGTGTCTTTGCGTATGTGGTGAGGCATTCATTGATAAAAGAATCATTGCTCCTGCTCACAAGTTTGGTGTCACATTCACATACGGAGTCAGTGATACTCCCACGCACACTGTGGCTGCTGCACGTGAGAGGCATGCTAATACCGCTACTGTATAAGGCCAAATGAGAGAGAAAAAACATGCTGTTCTCTTAATCTCTTTGAGAAATCATTCCTTTTGATTAAATGAAGTTTGGAGTTTTGGGGGTGGGAGGGGAGGAGTAGTGTGAAGGTAGGGGTGGGGAATCGCAGCAGGGTGGGGGAGGTGATGTTGGGATTTAACCCCAAATCACTTTTGATAATAACTTGAATGAGGATGGTGATCGTTTATAAGCATTTTTCTTTTACCCCACAGCAGCTGACAGCTTTAAAGAATATAACAACTAGATTATATTTTGCAGTTTTGGACATTATTTCTATTGGCTGTTATAACAACTAATATTGCTGAAATATGGGAACAGTGGCATTGCAATGAGATAATCAGACAGGGTTCAAACAGTTTCACCAGTATATCTAAACTGCTTTATTAGGAGGTACATCTGAAATGCTTGTAATGACTCCTCATTACACAGGAAAACAGTGTGCATACAACTTGGGTTTGTTCAAAACTGAAACATGCTGCATTTCCAAAATCCATCCATCCATCCAAAGCATTTGATTTTGTACGTACAATGTTCTAATTACCTAATTACAAGAATAAAACTGAAATTATCCTTTAAATTGTTACTGGATAAAACGGTAATGTTCATTAAACCTGCTGTAATTAATTGTTTGGTTACTTTGGGGGCAGCGGAAACAAGCTCTAAACACAACATTGACATATAATCTCTGAAGTCGATATGGCAAACCTGTTAACAGTTGCTCATTTACACATCAAGCAGTTATGGAGCAACGTTACCTTTCATTCGGAGTTTGTACTTCTTGTCACCTGGTAAATGTATGTCACTCATTCTCCTTCTTCGCCAACTTTGGACGATGTTCCTAATAGCTTAGCAAGGCATTGTTGAACTCCGGCCGGTGCAGGACTGTCATTCGGTGAACAACATGAGGGGTCGAAAGGTGAAACATTTTGCTTAATTCAAATGAGGGAAAAATTTGTTGGTCGGCTCCACAGTGATTTAGCAAAAAAAAAAAAAGCGATGCAGCAGTCGGACAGGATGCAAAGGAGATAATCCATTGGCAGTTTTGGGAATTCTTCTTTTGCATGTCCTTTACCGCCAAGATTACTGGTACAAACAAAAACTAAACAATGCTTGGCACAGTCACACAGTGGCTCAATGGTTAGTGCTATTGCCTTACAGTAAGGAGGTCCAGGGCTCCACTTCTAGCCAGGGTACAGCCTTTTTGGGTGGAGTTTGCATGTTCTCCCCATGTTTGCATCAGTTTCCTCATGGCAGTTTCCCCTGCCACCAAAGACATGCATGTATGTTGGGTAATTCTCCTGTCAGTTCCCTTGCACTTGCTTACAACTGGGGTCAGTCCTCCGGGCTGCACAGTTGTTGCCCTCTGCTCCTAATATTTAGAATGGGTTAAATGCAGTGGGCATTCCCACCAATGGGGACTAATAAAGGATAACTTAAGATAAACGTTTGGAGAACGTTATTTGCTAACTAGCGAGCTACTTGCTACTGTAGCTCATGAGCATTTACACGCCCACAGCAAAAAGCAAGAAGAGGCGGAGGTGGCGTTGTGTGATTTGTTCCCCGCTACACTGGAGGAAGTGGTAGACAACTAGCCTGGATTTATCCAAATTCACAGCTCTACTAACAACTCTATCTTGTTTTACTCTTACAGAAATGTAAAAACAACAGTTTTTGGTTGTAGACGGAGTTGCATGTCCATAACAGCTGAGTACAGAGACAGTGTGGAGCATTCCAGAGTGCATTCAAAGCTTTCATATGTATAGGCTCCACCTGTGAAACCATGCATATGTTTCATTACATCCATATTAATTTAATTATTGATGACCTGCCTGCTGCCATCAAAGCCTGTTTACTTATATACATGAGCAGGATAAGAAGTTCTTTTATTATTGGATGGTTCAAACATTAACTCACAGATACACACCATGAGAAGTGATGCTGTGAGAAATGAAAGGCATTGCTCAATAAAGATCTCTTTCTCAGATTACGACACATTCTGCCGGAGAATTTTGCCCAGCTTGTAACAGGATATTACATGCACGTACACACACAACACACACACACACACACACACACACACACACACACACACACATACATACATTTGCACAGAAGGCTGGAGAGGCAAAGTTGCCAGAGATCCGAATGATATTATCAGGTTTAGCTGGCATTTATAGTACCTCTCTCTCTCTCTCTCTCTCTCTATCTCTATCTCTCTCTCTCTCTCTCTATCTATCTATCTCTCTCTCTCACACACACACACACATACACACACGCGTGCACTGATCTCCATTTCTCTCTCCCTCTTCATGTCTTTTATCTCACAGTACTTTTTGTTAACCACCATCAGTGTGCTTCTCTTTTTCTTTCTTTTTTCCTTCTTTCTCCTCCTGCTTATCAGATTAGATCTGTCTCCCTTCTCCTCCACAGGGCCTCGATTCAATTTTGCTGTTGAGTTCCACATCCTTTCTCCCTGACTCCTCTCCTCCCATGTTACTCAGCATTATACTTCTCACCTATTTGCCCTTCTCCTGTTGTACTTTCACACTTGTCTGCCTTTCTCTCCCTCTAAAAAAAAACCCCATTCTTGTCCTCTTTCCATTATGTGTTTTCCTGCTATCGTCACCTCCTGTATCTTTCTTTCTGGATGTTTCTCTGCTCTTCCTCCTCTTCCTCCATCTCATCTCTTCTAATCTATCACGAGAAAGCCAAACCAATTGTGCTCAGCATGAAATATGGAAAAATAAACAATATAGACGAAAGTGCAATGCATCAGTAATTATCACAATTACAAATTTGTCCCTTATTCACTGCCATTAAAAGAATTTGAATTCTTATTCTGATTATTGGTAGCAAAAGGCGCAGATCTCGTTCCAATTTACAGGGGGGACAAGAAAGAAATTCAGCCCTGGACTTATCAGGGGGGCTACAGTCATGGACATTTGTGTGTGATTTAAAGGTTTTTGAGCTGTCACTCTAGTTTTATAGTGAGAAATGAAAGACACAGGGAGCTGACATGAGACATTTTTGACTTGAAGTGAGAACACTGCAGTTTTGTGTGTTACGCCTAGTCAGCAGAGCCACACTGACACTCCAGGATTGGTTTCTTTAATTTTTAATCCGGATAACTTCAAAGTTAAAATCATGGCCAGAAATTAAAAACACATGCAAACTTGTGTTTAGATAAAGATTAAATGGAGTGGAAAACAAATCAACACACTTTTATCATGAGGTATTTGCTGTTAAATACCCAAATGTTAAGATTTTCACAGTCATCAGTCATGTTCCAACGTTTTTTCTCGGATGGCTTCTGATTCTTACCAAATTCTGTCAAATCTGGTTGTTCTCTCAGTTGTCCTCACACACACTCCTTTGAGCAACTTGTAGGCTACAAAATGCAGCTATTGTTTACTGGCTCTAACTGGATGTCCCTGAAATACCAACTCACCATCATCTGTCATTTGCTTATTAGTTTAAGCGGCTTAGAGACTTTAGTGATCAGTTTACATATATTTACAATTACAGTTTCATCTTTAGTAAATCAGATAAAGCCTATAAGCTTGTGGGATGTTTTTGGGCCAGTGTGCGTCACACAATGTTGTAATTACATGATTTGGTCACTATGTCAAATTGGCTTCAACGCCTGCTGCTGTTCCCTGGGGGCTTGGATATTACAATAAGACATACATATTACTGGAATGCTTTCTTTGTCCTGATAATGTCTTCAACCTTGGCAATAATGTACAGTTATCAAGTGCTGTGCAGGTGATTATTGGTGTGTCATGTCTGGTATTTCCAGTGCTACTGTGCAATTTGCATAAAAGCACAAGATTGGACTGCAAGTAGCCACCAGACTCTGCTGGCTCTGGCTCAAAAAGTTATATTTTATATTAAAGCAGTCTGGAATCATTTCAGCTCTTAAGAGAACTGTTTGTTCCCACAAATCTATTTTAAACATTACCACAACCTTGGATCCTGATGTCACAGTCCCACACTTTGTATACCCGTCATCCTCTCCGACGACCTCCCTGCAACTCCAACATGGTACATAAAATTTAGTGTATTAACGTTGTTCCTGAATGTAATCCAGGCAGCGATTATCTTGTCACGCAAGCCTAATTGTGAAAACAGTTAGTAACAAACAGAATTTGTAGGAGACCGGGTTGGCAGTGTTGCATATAGCATCTTAAAGGCATAAAATGCAACATTTTTCATAATAAAATGACATGTTCAAACCCAGTGAAACGTCAGAGAGTGAGGAGGGAAGTTGGCAAACTAACTAGCTAACCGCTCTATTGTTTACTGTTGTTTGTATTGCTCACTAGTGATGAGAGCGTGAGTATTCATTTTCATCCGTAATGGTGCTTGTTTAACAATAAAGGCAACATTTCCCATGATCCCACACTACTTCAACACATAATCAAACTCTGTCTTTTGTTATTCATTTGATTTTGAGACCCCTAGCAGCGGAAATTAAATAGGTCCACTGTGCATTTAAAAACACTTTTTTGTGGCTGTTATTTTAAGGACACAAAGCCAAACCATGCCGCACTGATTTGCGTTTCCATTACCAGTTCAACCGGAAAGATGGACTACCTCTGGAGTAGGGCCAAAGAGAGCGGTGACGCCTTGTTAACTGCAGCCAACACATGACAATCCCCTTTCTCCCCGTGAAACAAGCATGTGATGTGAGACTCAACTCATGTCTGTGCAGGAGACTAGAGAGAAAGATGTTTTTAAAAGTCTCTGTGTGTTCAGCTCTCTTTAGATATAGCAGTCAGGGATGCTTGAGGTGGACTTGAACAGTGTTACCATGGTACCTATACAATATTCCTGTGACAAATCATTTAGTACTGTACCTGTTTTGTTTTTTTTGCAAGCATAATACTTAAGTAAGAAACAGATCTCAAATGGAAATTCAAGGAGAAAGCTTTTTTATGCCACCTTAGTAATCACTGCCCTTGACAATATGTTTCATTCCACAATAACTTTTATTTTTTCCAACTGAGTCTACGTTTTGTCTACTTTGATCTCAGATTTCTTCACAGATTCTTTTAACTGTGTTTAGACAAATTCCTAATCGGTAAGGACTATTATCGTAAAGATATTATTAGACTTTGAGCTGAGATTATCATCACCACCATGGACTCAGGAGACATTTTGAGAGTGCTGTGATTTACTGTCCAATCTGTGCATCCGAACGCCATTAGTTTGAGTTAACATTGTACCCACTGACTGAGATTGGCCAGGAATTATGGAGACTGAGGACTGAAATATCATTAGCCTAGCCAGTGATGAATCAAGAAAAATACTCTAAAGACAGCTGTTATATGAACCGCAGTTTCCAAGTGGTCCTTTGGCTAATCAGAAAGATAAATGATTCATCGGGCCAAAACCAGGCTAAATGTTTGCTTAGAAAGAATGAATATCTGCAAATTCAAGAGGGTTGTACCATATCTTTGATGTGTTTCATGTAGCATCCAGGGACATCCACGCATGCATGTTCATGCATTTGAAGTTCTGGTCTGTTTGCGTGACTCACTAATCTGCCAGCTCACCAGTGGCCTTCTTTTCTTTTCTTCACACACACAAACACATGAAAACTTTTACCAGCAACGAAAAAGCTAAGTACTCTGACACAAAAGGATTTATTCTAGCCCTTAAACTTGCAAGAAATTCAGATTTGAAAGGCAAAGAAATGATCAAATAGAAACTCAAAGAGAGTGTGTGAGAAAAATATTTTACTCCACTCCATTAGTGCACTTTGAGAATGACTGAACTGTGCTATTCAGTTACTTTTGGAGGATTTTAGAAGCAGTCCATTGATCAAGAAGACACCGGCTTGGCAGTCGCAGCCACTCACAACCTGGCAGATGGCATTAGGGAAATAAAGAGAGCAGTAGTCTTCCAAAAAAAAGGGTTGTCTGTGGACGTATAATACGTGGTCATATCATGATGTCATATTCTGCGGATTCTGCATAATGTACATATGCCTTGGGAAGTAAACCAAAGCATCCTCTTTCGACTGCAGACATGAAAAAAGCATTTCATCCACTTATTCCCAAAGAAATGTTTATTTATGAGATGCCATTTGTGTCTTGCTAGCCTCTGACCATTTTTAGCAACCGAGTTTGTTTTTCATATTTGCATCTTGAATGAAGGAGTTTCCTGGCCTCAAGACAACACCGGTGGAATCCTTTCTTTTACTCTCTCCCACTTGCTTTTTTTAAGACTTTCTCGTGGCAGACTAGGCAATAACGCTGATGCACACACCGTGAACCTTTCCTCTTCTATCACACTTTCCAACACTTCCTTTTCACTTCCATGGTACCCTCTCTCCTTCCTTGCCTCTGTCGACGATAAAACAGCCACGGAGGGTGTTCCCTCAGAGCTGCAAGTACAGTTGAGGAAAGCATGTTATCCTCTCTGCATATTCACATAGTCTTTGTGTGTGTGTGTGTGTGTGTGTGTGTGTGTGTGTCTTGCCCCAGTTATTTTCTGCCTGTTCCAGGGATTTCCATGCTCTAGGACCCAGACATTCCCCAGAGGTGTGACTATGTGTGTAAAAGTGTGCGTGCATGCTTTTCAGTGTTCTCTCAGTCGCTGTCTCCTTCACTGATTAGGGCCGTCTCTGTCCCAGATTGAAGTTTAGTCTTTTCCCTCCTGTGGGAAATGTCGGCATGAGGCTGATTTGACTGCATCTTTTCTCTTTTTTTAGAGTCTATTCTACATTTGACAGGGCGTGTATGTGTGCACGCAAAATTGTTCCTGCGTGTCCCGCTTGCTCGAGTCTGGCCAGAGCTGGGTCTGGTTCTGTGATATAAGAGGCATCTGCAATCAGGGACTTAACACGATTACCAAGGTACGATGGCCGCAGGGACTGGAAGAGGTCGAGGCATGGGTAAAGATGGAGGGGTGACAAAGACCCCGTTTTCACCTGGTATTAAAATCCCATCTGAGTGATCCGATCACAAGTGGACAGCTCTGAGTAGAGTGTTCT